>VYZW01055872.1:7382-48410 GCA_013401315.1 Balaeniceps rex
GCCTTACTCTTATCCAGGCTACCCCTTCTAACCAGCACTTCTGCTTGCCTGTGGTAGCCATGTTGAACAGCAGCTTGCTCACTTTCTAATCAGGCCATGTTCTTCTTAAAAAAACATTGTTCAGCATTAAGCTGAAAATAGTTTTCAAGTTTTTTAAATCGGGTATATGTAATTCATTTTGAGTGAGCCATCTTTATTTTTATTGTGACTATTTAGAATTTCTCAGTAAAGTGCTTTATTTATTGAATGACAAAAAATAAAGGCCGCCTCTTTTTTTCTTTTTTAAAATCTGAAACTAATACAGTAGATCATCCTTCTTTTTGATTTTGGTATATAGTTTCAGTTCCTGGTCAAGGAATGGGCCAAGTGGCATATGTTAAGAGTCTAAGGGCCTGACCTATGCAAGTATTGGTTGTAAGCTGTTTTGTCTGAAAAGTGTTTGTCAAAAAGGAATATTATGTAGACAGAGAACGATGCAATGGAAAGATTTAAAGTTGAATAATTTTTATTAAAAGCAGCCAACTATTGTGGTCTATTACATATTTTAGTTAAACGTGTTTCATCAGTATATTCAATAGTCTTTTTTGGTGTTAATTTAGGTGCAGTTATAGCAGTTTAATTTTATTTGCATTTGATATTGGCTACCTAGTAGTTGTTTTAAGTGTTGTAATTTTTAATGTTGAAATCATGTGTTTGACTTCTGTACTTGAATTAACATTTATATTAAATTTATGCTGTTAGTATTTGGTGTGCATAAAAAAAAATATCTTTTACACATGGTACCTTCACAAACTTACTTTGCAGGATTCACTTTGCTTTCTCTACTAGCAGGCTTTGGCCACAGGCTCCAGTGCAGGTGCTTTGCTGAACCTCTTGTTCAGCAAAGGGGTAACTTAAGTGGCTTAGTGAAACCTTGAAAAAAGAAAAGCCATTTTTAAAAAGCAAATTTGCTTAGTAGCATCTATCACATTTGAAAGTTGTTATACTGTTATGATTTCCTAAGAAACTCTGTTGGGACGAAAGAAGAGGGGGCTTGCTTTACTTCATGTTTAAACTAAGTGGTCCCTAAGGCAAGACAAAAATCAGTGTTTGAGATAGAATAATACAGTATAATGCTGATAAGATACTGGGGAACAAATTTAAAAGTATTTGTGCCTGGCAGCCTGAGAATTCCAGTCTACAGAGTGCTGTAATGAGCTTTATTTTTATTTTTCAGGTGTCTTGATTAAGACTCACTTTTTTATTGCAATTTTTATACATAGGTATCTTTAGTGACACCTTGAAAATACAGTAGACTTTATATGTGCAAGAAAGATTTGATAAAACAACATTCTGTAATACTTCTAATGGAAATCTGGGCCAACCAAACCTAGGTGGAATTGGTATTGTTAGCTACTTAAGGGAACTGTGTGACGAGCTGCACAAAGATTGCATACCATTAAAATGAATACCTGTAGGAGAGGCGACTTAGCCAGGGAACAAAAGGAGGTACTGACCAGAACTGTTGAAAGCCATGGGATTGTATTTTTCAGGTGTGTAACATCCTTCTTGTTCAGATTTCTAACTGCGCTCCCATCTTTGAAGCACTCTTGTGCATAAAGAAGTTTTGCTACAAACTAGCAACTCTCATCATTATTAACACGAGCACCTACCTTGGCAATTATTTTCAGTATTCCCAACAAGTGTGACTGAACAAAACCATGATCAAACATTTGAGTGTAATGAGTACTGGGTGGATGTAAGCCAAATACAGCCCTCAGACAGAATTTGGTCTTTGTTTTGCAGATAAGAGCAAAGGTGTAAGGAATAAGCAGCTGAAGCAGCAGTAGCACTCAGTAGCTGTAATTCAGGGTTTTTGAAGTTTATTTAGAACACATAATTAAAAATCTCTAATCAGTGTGCAAAATTGCAAGCGTATTTTTCATATTTCATATTTATGAAAGTCTCACTGGAGCTTATTAACCTTTGGAAAAAAAAACCCCATATATTTTGTCTAAAAATGTTGTGACAAAGGGAGAACATGGTGTTGCATATTTTTTACAGTACTGTTGTGTAACTGATAAAAGTGAATCTGTATACCATCTTCTTCTATAATTGGTGTAGAAACAAGAAGTCCTTCTTGAAAGTAGAGGCCTCTGACTTTAGTGAAACAAAGTTTTGGTCCTTTACACTAAACCCACCACATTAAAAACTTGCCCTAAATAAGAAAAGGTGGTCCTTATTCTCACCTTTTTCATCTGCTTCCTTGCCCTTTTTTTTTTTTTTTTTTTTTTTTTTTTTTTTAAATATTACTAGCTTGTGGTTGGTGACAGATGGTAAACCCAATGTTACGGAGCAAGCATGTTGTAGGCAGCAGCCTCTATCTTCCAACCCCTGTTTTTTTATGGGAAAAAACAGTGGATGGGGTGGGGGAACTAGGACTGTTTGTCACCAAGAGCTAGCATCCTATTTAATAACATGAACGAGAGGTACTAAATAATGGGAATTTCTTTTAAATAGGAAACAGTATTAAAGAGCAAGTCAGCTGGGAGTTACTAGGTTAACACATGCTCTTGAGGTAAAAGTAACCCCCAAGAAGTCAGATGTTACAAGGCTTCTCCTTCAGTCAATTTTTTAGCACAGTTGCTGTGCATAACAATGACCAGTTTAGCATCTCTTCATGCTATTTAGTGTTCAACTTAATAGACAACCAGATGAAGGAAAACAGGTAATGGCCCAGCAGCCTTAAATACAACTTTCATGCAGTTAGAAAGAGCCCTGATAGGCCCCAAAACAGCCAAGACAAGGGAAGGTTTAGAGCAGTCATTTAGAGCTCCTTCCTCATAGTTTCTCACCACACTAGGAAGGCTGTCAGGAGCCATCACAACTTGAAATTCACAACTTCCATGTTGTCTGTGGCCGAACTATTCAGCTTAAGGGTCAGAAAGAGTAAAAAGGCTTGCCCTCCTCACTATGTCGCAGGCTGCGTCAGTAATGAAATAACGAACACCCTTGACCTCCTCAGGAGGCAGAGCCCGTGTTGCCTCATGAAAGCAGTGCTCAAGCCACCAGGATGGCACCGGATGTCAGGAATGGTACCAGGTGTATGGAACTGGGATGAGGGCAGGCCTTTTCCAAAGGTACAGGCACTGCAAAACTACCATGGAGAAGCATAATTGACAAGAATTATCTAAGTAAACCTCAATAATAGCTTAATTTTTGTTTAAATGGTCTTCCATCCAACTGACATAGCTTTGGCCTTACTGCAGAAGGGGTTAATTTTTGTAAGGTTGGTCCTTGAAGCTTTTCTGTTTCCAAAAATGTAAACCATAGCCATAGAACAGCTAAGCAATGCAACCACTTTCAAAACAGGTGGAATTTTTAGGACTCTAGAATGCAAATGCCTGCTCATGGGAATTCTTACGTGCTGCTTGAAGGTGGGTTAAATTTCAAGAAGTATAAGGACACTTAAATACCTTCAAAAAGCAACCTGCAAAAACAAGATTGTTCCAGTCGTACGTTTTGAGAATGCAGTGATACTTCTAACCAAGCTACCAGATAAAGTTTTAGACTTGAAAGAGGTGAATAATCCAGGGTAATAACCACCAAGTACAGTACTGGCTTGTAGATCAAACAGTAGTGATTGTACTCTGCATATTAAAACTTGTGGTGCTTCAGAAAGAAGGCATAATATTGCCATTTTTAGATGGAGAGGGGAAAGCATTGAGGTGCAGGAGTTTGACTCACATAATAACTGACACAATCAGAAATTGAAATTAAGCCGTGCAGGAACCAGAAGCATCTACAACGGCAGATTGTAGCTCACAGAGGCTGGTCTGTTTGGTACAGTTCAGTTTAGGTAGGAAGTCAAGTTCGTTTAGAAAGCCATGGCAGAGTATGACTAACATGAAAGATGACCCTCTCTTGTCCACAATTGAAGGGTAATGTTTGTAAGCACCAGTGTTCGAATATTCCGTGTGGATACTGGCAGATTATTTGCTGTCAAAATCCACTGAAAAAAAAAATTCTGCATGAAAGTCAATGGAAATACCTTGATGGAAAATTTAACGTAAAACATGACCATACCACTAGGGCAGCTTGCCAAGAAACAAGTACCCATTTCAGCAAATTTAACTATGTGAGTTACCGCTGCAGGCCTTGAACATTTTTTCTATACTGCCACAGGGTATGGCTGCTATTGACTTACAGTTTCCTGCAGAGGGAAGTATTCACTAGTGTATGAAAAACAAATACTGAGTCAAGCTGTCTTTGTCAAATGTCTCTATATGTAAGCAAAGCAAAAGTCTAGAATGTTAAGAATACATTCACTGAGTTAGTTACACAGTTTTTAAGGAGAAGTAAAAACATTTCAAGTGGTAAAATAGTTCCCTGAGCAAGGGAAACTTATCAATGGGAAATACAAAAGAGGGATCTTAAATCTTACCCCTTTACGATTTAGGAGCCTACCTCTGGGCTGCGATACTGATGATGTTACTCTAATGAAGAAGAAGAAAAATGACTATTTTAAAAAGAACGGGCCTTGGAGGTTCTTATTTTTCCCTGGACGTGTACTTCCATCTCAGCTCTGTACTTCTTTCTGCCAAAACTGATTTCTGCCCCTTGTGTTTGAGGAGAGGACATAACTCCTGGATCCTGGGCTGTCCTGAGGTGGGCAAGCACTCCTGCAGCAGCATGTGCGACCTTCCCTACCTGTGCGAGTGCCTCAGCTGGTCCCTGCAGAACAGGGCCCTTCTGTCCCAAATCCTGATGTCTCCCTTGCTCTCTTCTACAGGTCAACAGCAAGGGAGGGGAAGAAGTTTCTTCCCATTTCCCAGTACCTTTTCACAGGCAGAACTTTGCAACACACTCCTAGAGAACACAGAGTAGTAGGTTGGATTCAGACTGATGAGGGAAGAGGCCTCTGACACCGCCCCCCCCTCCCTTTTTTTTAGCAAAAAAAGTGACAATGATCATTGTATTGTTTGTAGGTATGTACTTTAACATATGGACCTTTAGCATAGGTAAAACAGCCTCAGGAAGATTAGGCAGAATAACACATGTTGGGAAAGTGTAACTGGGCTCAGAGCAGGAAGCTGCCACGATCTTTCAGGAATTAAGAGGTTCTGGCTGAGGAGGAGTTGTTCAGGTTCCTCAGAAACTTCAATAGCAAAGGCAGGCTTGGGTGCATGCAGAAAAGATGCCTGCAGGATGATACAGATTTTGAGGACCACACAAAAAGGTCTAAGTGCCCAATTTCAGTTCTCTCTTGCTTTAGACAACTAAGGCTAAAGCCCAAATTCTTCACAGAATCCAAGGAGATGTTTGGTTGTTAATACATTATTTTTACAGAGGGAACAGGGGTATGTCGGAAGATGGATGACAGCTCATTTGTAACACTAGCTTTCTAAGGGGAGATGGTAAGCATCTTTCACACGTGAAGTCTTAGGGTGAAAACTATGATCTTAGAAACACTGATTAAAGGTTTGGGTTGTTTTTTTTTTTTTTTAAACTAGAAATAAATGTAAAAAAGGCAAAAAAAACCCTCAACAAAAAACCCCACCTCCACTATCTAAAGCAGCAGTCATGAGAGAAAGCTACCTGGACTCCCTTTAACACTAAGGCATATATTTTGATGAAACTTTCAGTACGGATTTTTCCTTAAAGCATACGGTTTTCAGCTACCGTGAAATCATATTTATTTTATCCATTCATCCTAGTCAAGGATTTAAGCTATGAAAGTGGTAGATTAAGACCAGAGGAAACAGTCATACCACCCAGTTTGTCCAGCAGTCCCAACACATCACTGAATTTCATTACATGCCCCTGGAGCAAGCCCAATAACAGCTGATGAAAGCACATCTTCCAGAAAGGCATCAAAGTCCACAAGGCGCCAACTCTTGCAACATAAATTGGATCAGGGTTTCCTAACTTTGAACAGACGCAGTACTTTATTGCAAAAATACTTGATTCCTCCCACATACAGAGGGTATTTCCTAAGCTCTTGATGTCTCCTCTTGCTTTGAGCTCAGGAAATGTTCAAAGCTACCTACCAGCTCTACATACTGGTAACAGCTTTTCACTATTAATAGCTGTCAGCTATATTTTCCTGCTTCTCTTTCACAACCTCATGTGAAGTTTGTCTAATATTTCAGTAACTACTGAATACCTGTGTGAGTAACACTACAGGAGGACTCCAGCGAGCTGTGAAGCATGTGGAGTTCAACCGTATTGAGCTCTGGTGAACCTGCACAACAGAGCTCGTGAGCTGGTCCTGTTCCACAGCTGAACTGGTGAGAGCTGTGCAGTAGTAGAGCTCACTCCGCTGATTTTGGTTTGTCTGACCTGGAGGAGGGACATGGCCTCCAATTCACGGGGCCCCTGGAGCTGAGCTGCTGGTGAACCACAGGTCTTGAGTTTCTGAGAGGAGCTGGAGCCAGGTGCTCTCGCTGGAGAGTTCAGGGGCAAATGCGGATGCAAGTCTTCACGGAAGGACAGTATGTCAGAGAAATTCTTTCAGGGATCGTCTGGACAAATATGTGTATTTAAAAATATAACAACATGTGAAATATTTTCATCCTAACATAGAACAGGAATTCTTTGAGAGCATCAGATCTCGTCATTTTTGTAAACAATTCTACTAGTGCTTATTTAGGCTCTTCTAATGCTGGGGGTAAGGGATGTATAGTGCGTACTGTACCGCTTAGGGCAGGAGTTTAGTGAACTCTCAAATGCTTCGGTACAAAGCTAGCTAATAGAGTAATGCTGCACCCTGTATTCCTCCCCCGAACTTCGAACCCCCATAAAAGCAAACAGGCATAGCTGCTTTAAGGGCTGGTGAAAGGCTGGCACAAGAATCCTGCTGTAGTAGAGTGTCTGCCTAACTCTTGGTCTCCTACTCTAGAATTACTTGCCAGAAAGGCAGTTTTTCCATTTCATACTGGATTTGCGCTTGTTAAATCTATTTCAATTGCACAATGTACCAGTATTTCATAATGGAAAGAAGCTGCTCTCCTGCATAGGTATGTCTTGACATTTTCTAAGTTATTCTTATTTTCAGCAATCCCACTGGGATAGGGAGAATACTGTATTAGGGAAAGAAAACTGAAAAAAAATCACTTTGCATATTTTGAGGGTTCTTATTTTGGTGCTAAGCCTGCCACATGCCTTCCTTGCTCTGTACTAGTTCTGCAGCTTTTCTGCTTCAGGAAGAAGTGAATACATGTTGGCCTTCCAAGATGTTAGAAAATTCTGGATAGTGATAGCCTTTGGTGCAGAGGACAACCTGATCAGAAACTCCTCCAGGGTTTTAACAGCCTCATTATTACAAGCTGTAATTTAAAAGCCTCTTTCTTTCCCCCCTTTTTTTTTTTTTTTTCCCAGCCAAAGTAGAGAGATTCATATTTTACGTGCTCACATCCTAGTACACTGTCAAACAGGAGCCAGCAGAGAGAGGAGAGGCATCTAACCAAGGAAGAATGTACCAGCAGCCTGAAGAAGAGCAACAGTATAACTCAAGGAAGCTTCATGTCAGTATCTTGTTTGAAAGTTTATGAAAGAGTTTATAAAGGGTTTTTGGGAAACATTTTAAAAATTCCACTTTAAATGGAATTTACTCATACTCTTGGCAGTTTAACAGTTCATTAAAAAAAAAAGGGCAATTGAATTACCGTTTCATGGGAGGGAGTTGCAGAGAAGATGAGAAAAGTAGGGATAAAGATCTAAGTACCAGTAGATGTTTTTAATTGCATTACATGGGTAACTGTTTCATAACTTTTAAAAACCTTGTTGGATTATTAGGATTCAAAATGCTAGGATATGTTTTCTCATATCCTTAACAAAGCCTGCAACAGAGTGCTGTTGGAAGCTTACATTACAGACTTCTGCTAAGTATCGAATATAATCTCAGTTCTTTTCATGATGAGCAACCTTTTACAGATGTTGTTTTACAAAGGGAGAGTTCAATGCATCTACCACATCTCTAATTCTTTGGCAAGAAGATACCTACTCAGTGGAAAAATGGTCCCACGTGATCACTGCATGTATTTTCTGTTGATATATCTAATAAACAGGTACTGTGGTAGTACAGTATCTTTGTAGAATCATTTCAAGTGTGCAAACACAATTCACTAAACACCTGACAAACTTCCAATGTTCATTATCTGGTCAGTTCTGGGAGCTACAGGGAGTGAAGGATGTATAAAACAAACTCAGGCCATGGCAGCCAAGATCTCTACTGGAAATGAACTAGGGGATTGCAAGAGGAAGTTAGAAGCAAAGTAGAGATGAAGTATACAAAAGTTCGTAGTTCAGTTGGTCTCCAGGTGGCAGAGGTATATGGGGTAAAAATCCCCAAAGTGAAGAACAGCTTTCTGAAATGAGATTTCGAGCCAGGAATGCAGAAAGACACAGATTGCGCAAGCCCAGTTCACTGCTAACGCTCCCAGGCTGGATTCCCTACCCAGGACGCACCCAGATTTCCACAACGTCCACGTTAGCTGCTCTCATCAAAAAGCTCTTGCAGGACATTGGGAATCCCTTCTCCAGAGAACTATTTTTATGAAGGCCCATCCATACTAACAGAATTTTTAATGGAAAGAAACAGCTATTTAGTTTTGTTATTGTAAACTTGGTTTAATCAGTGTATAATCAGTGGCTAAGTGATAGATATTCAACTGAAGTTTTTCAAAAGTAGACACAGGGTTATGACAGTAGGGCAAGATCTTTCTTGTTTATGGAAGAGGGAAAGCTTAACGGTGATTTCCCTTCCTTCCCTGCAGATTTCCCTTCCACCCTGCAGAGTTTCACCTGCCTGAGCTGACCCCACTGCACTGTAAATGTCTCTGCCAGTCTCTTGCTTAGCCTGGGCAAGAGCTCTCTATCTCCAAACTATTTCGTGTACATTCCTGCATGATGTCCAATTAGTCAGAGTTGGATTTTTATTTTTCATGTACAAATTAACAAGTCAATGCACATTAAGACATGCATTTGTTTGCCTCTACATTTTCATTAATTTATAGCTTCCCATCTTTTTGGACCTGTCCGATGGTCCCCTGACACCCAGAGGTGTTAGGTTAGACTACCCGGACCTGGTTAGACACAGTCCCTGATGCACCAAACTCAATGGAGGGAAGAGAGAGGTTTCAGACATCTGACTGCAGGAAAGGCAGGGTGTTGAGGAGCTGGGATAATCCCAGATCCCCTGCTGAGGGAGATAACAGAGGGCCTGCAAAGCCCTTACCAGCCCTCAAGGTAGATCAGCCTCTGTAATTGTTCTGCTAAGTAAGTTAGGAGTGGAGAACCAAAAAGGGCTGTAAACAAGTAACATTTAAAGCAAACACCAACCCAAACCAGAAAGGAATATTTGGTGCATGTGTTTGCCATCACACGTGTCTTAAGCCCTGACCTATATGAGAAAATACATGCATTATTAGAGTTACAAAGAGTCCTCAACCTGGAAATGTTCCAGTCATCGATGAGAAAAAAAATGTACAGTTCCAGGACAGAGAGTAACACCATTTTTTGGCTTGAAAATATGAAAACTATTACCTCTGGGGAAAAATAATCCAAAACAAAGACATTCACATGGAGCACAGAGAAAAGCATCAAAGGGACTGTGGTTCTGGAGGGACAAATGTTTGAGGAGAGATTATGAAAGCTAAATATGAGTATTTGGCTAAGCACTAATATAATAAGGGATGAAGAGATAAATCTACAACTATTTAATTCGCAGAATGTTAATGTTATTGGTGAAGCAGACTTTTTTTTTTAAAGCACCGAGAAGTTTATTTTCCCGTAGACACACATCAAAATTTTGGAGAGCAACATGAAGACGCTGATTTCTTAAACATCCCATCAAAATGTTAAAGCCAGTTCTTAACCAAATCCTATCTGAATCAGATCTTAAAGACTTGAGCAATTAAACTACAACATGGGGGAAAAATAGGGGAGGCTTGCTTGTGATTTCTGTGTTAGGTTCTTCTAGAAATTTCTACTCCTGTTTTTTTTTTCAGTACTAGAAGCTTCACACCACATGCTGACTTGCACTGGTGAGGCACGTCACACCTCAGCTGGACAGAACATGAGTGCAAGCCTGGCAAGGGAAAAACCCATCTCCTACTTTTCAACCAACACTGCTTTCAAAACATTGTTATCATTAAACTGAATTTCTGATATGACTGTGCTATCCCTATTGGACTAAATCCTGATGGAAATTGGGGGAATAAAGTCAGTAGCTCCAGTTAGTGCTATTACTGAGCTCAGCAGCCTTCAAAGCCTAATAGCAGCAGCTACATGAAAGATGAAGGGTGGTGTCATGATGAATCGTTGTACGTGCAAGGTACCAGACGGAGAGCAATATGTAACAGTCATCATTAATATCAGCCTATGATGACAAGACAACTAATGGCAATTTAAATTACTGAGGCAATGAAGGCTCTGATTATTAAATTAACTTACAGCTTTATGAAATGAAAGATATTCTAATTTTTTTAATGTTGGTTACTTTTATCTCCAACTTTGCGATACCTGATAATAAGTGAAGAATTTTGGAGGCTTTCAAGAAACAGATTCTCATGTGGATATGAGCTTCTTATTAAATATTCCTTTTTTTATTTTCCCCAAAGCACTTATTCATGCTATCATAATCAAAGACACTCACTGCGATAACAACTTTTCACAATAGATTTTCACTGAGCAAAGCCTCTGTACTACAACTAATTAATTGTTTTTTACAAGTATCACAGAAGGACGACAAGATCAGTCTCAAGTCTGCCTTGGCTTTGTTCAGCTGTGATGGACCAGAGCCTGCATTCAGTGTAACACCTCCACAGCCAAAAGTCAGTGTCAAATGTTTAAAATAACAGCTGGTTTTTAAAGGTGTGCACATCTAATAAACCTCAGACATATGCTTGTATTTTCATATCCTGCAATATCCAGGCAGGCTAGAGAAGAGGCAAAGGGGAAGGAAGCAAGGCTTGGCTTGAAGAATTTTTTCTTGCTGCTGTTGAAGACAAGTTTAATGGAGAAAGACGAGGGACAGGACAGTGCCAGCAATATCCGAACCTACACAGGTGAAACCCGGGGCATGGAGAAAGGTGCTGCCCTCCTGAGCAGGGGCTGGGGATGCTGCCGTCGTCAGGTCCCCGGGCCAGCCAAGGGCATCTCTGTGGGCATGCCTGCCTTAGTGGGGAACCCCAGGGGCAGCAAAGGGCTGTAAATATGCAAAACCTCCCCTTCCAGCCATACAATAAATTTCAGCATGCCCAAAAGGCAGGGATTTGGCTAACTTCCAGTTTTAAAAGAAATTAAGAATGCCTTTCGAGGCACTAAGGCAGCCAGATCCTATCAGATCTCACTACGTTTTGAATAACTCCCCTGGCTTCTCTCCAGCAGGAACAGCTTGGCTAGCTTTGTTACACTGCTGTTATTTTGAACCGGGGTCTCAACACACAGGCAGAGAAAATGAGTTTTTAAAAGATGAATTAAAAAAGTCATAATTCTGACACTATGGCTGAGAGATTAATCTGACAGAGGGAAAAAAAAAAAAGCCATTGTAACTATCTGGCTTAATTGGCCCAGGCAGATGAACTATAATTCTGCAGTAGCCTGCGATGTGAAAAACAAGGCACGTGTGGGTGCTGCAGGGCACCCTCGGGCTCAGAGTGCCGGCTTGTGCGGTGCAGGGAGAAGGAAGCAGCTCCCAAGGGGCAGCCCCGACTGCAGCAGCATCTCCCCTTCTTCTTGCCCCTCAAATTTCATCAGGAATACTTACACAAGCCCAAAAGATTTGGCAGATAGGTTTTAGCACAGGTACTGCAAATTTAACCTTTTGATTTGAGTAACCTTGGTGAGTCCTCGCTCTGCGCCCTTAATAACTTGCCTCCCCTCCTACATGTTTAGTCTGCCATAAATGGATTACTGGAGACCTGTCCAAGCTGTTGTACCGTGAGGTGTAAAGACTATCCCTGCTTCTTTGCCTTTCCCTACTTCTCAGTCCACTCTCCTTGGGCTGGGAGTACCGCCAGCTGTGGAAGAGGACAGCCACTGCTCTAGCGTGGAGGGGTTTACTCGTGAGATGCAAGCAGCAAGGAAAGAGGGGTAACCTTGCTTTCCGTGGCAGGGTTCATCCTGTGGTATTTCTCTACCTCCCACCCCCCCACTAACTTGTTAAGGAAATTGGAAAAGGTCCTCCCAGCCTGATGGCTGCATCCCAGTGGCGACAGCCACATTTACTGGTTGAAACATCTTATAATCTAAGTAATATTGCCACTGGGGAGGCGTTCCTCTGGTATCACACCTGCAGAATTTCAATCTATTTATGCAATTAAAATAGGCTAAAAATAGGGTTCAAAACAGGAGGCAAGACGGACAGTGACTTGTTCTGGCTCAGGGAAGAATTTCACTGAATTATAACAAACTGAATTCCCCACAGGCAACATGCTTGCATTTCTGACTGATTCAACCTTCTTGCCTCAGTGGAAAAAGGGTGTAAAGGAAGCTCAGCAACAAAATTGCTGGCAAAAATCTCATTGACTTCAGTGAGCTGATGTTTCAATGTTGAAATTTTATGATGTAATTTTTTTTTTTAAAGAGGCATTGGATTAGAAATATGCTCTTTGGTGTTTTTTTTCCCCCCAAAAGGGAAAGGAACAACCATTTTAAACTTTCCCCCCTCCTTTCTTCATGAAAAAAGAAAATCAAAGTAAAGCATTAGGAGAGATCTACTAGAGAGTATTTAAAAATACTTGGTAGTTGTACAGCATCATTTTTATCGTGTATCACCATGAATTCAGAACTAAATAGTAAAACAACCTATAAACAGTACACAGCTTCAATAACAGCAATAACTTGTCAAACATTCGCTACATTAGGAAAAGGATTAAGTCACAGCTTTTTGATCTACTGAGGGAACGTTATCAAACCACTGTATACAAGAATACTATATCAAATGCATATTATTTACACATAGCATGCCAGCAAGAGGATGGAGGAGCTCAGTCATCCCAAATCACCCCATATCACTCTTGAATACTTCTTTACTGTCAAGTGTCATCCTTAGCAAGAGGTAGGCACTAATCTTAACTACACAGTGATGTAGTACATGACTGATGAAAATGTGGTTCATGCAAAATGGGATTCAGCATGTGGGGAAAAGGATTATGTGGTAAAGTGGAAGGCAAACTCTGTCCTGCTGGGTAGCTGCAGCATGCTGGCTGTGCATGCAGCGCAGGATTTGCTAGGGACCAGCTCTGCAGAAGAGCGCAGGCAGGCAGGTCAGCAGTACATCCTTGTGACGATGGAGGCTAGCTACATGTGGGGTTAGGTAAGAATTCGCCAACAGGTCAAGGCAAGGATTTTTCCCCTGCTAGCCATCACTCAAAGCCACACCTGGGACAGGGTCCAGCTGTGTTACCCACAGCACAGGAGAGGGGGAGCTCAGTGGAGAGTTACTGTGGTGGTCGAGAGCTGGAGCACACACAGTGCACGAGGAGCCACAGAGGGAGCTGAGCATTCTCAGCCTGCAGAAGTGCAGGCTGAGGGAGGATCTGATGGCTGGCTGCCACTACTGCTAGGGTGGGGAGGCATGGACAGGAGACAGTCAGATCCTTCTCAGAGGTGCATGGTGAGAGTACAAGAAGCAATGGTCATAGGTAGGAGCAAGGGAAATTCCAACTAATTTCCCTGCCCCACGAAGGTGGTTAAGCACAGCCAAAGGATGCCTGGAGAGGATGTCGAATCTCTGTCCTTGCAGATGCTCAAAACTCCCCTGGACAAGATCCCGTGCCTGATCTGACTTAGATGTTGGTCTTGCTGGAGCAAGGGCTGGACTAGAGACCTCCAGAAGTCCCATCCAACTAGAAAGCACATAGGGCAAGCAAAACAAAATCCATTAGTTGCCTGGATGGGAGATGGTAATGGCTGGCCATGCTCAGTGTCACCAGCATTTCCAGAGGGTAACTTAAGTCAGGAAATATAACATTTGTGAGAGCAGAAAGGCCTGAGATTGAAGGACACCCTTGCACCCCTCTCTCCCATCAAGGCATGAACCAAAGGGATGGGAAACTATCAGGCCTCCCCCTGTCCCCCATCCGAGCACACCTCCTGTGGTTGCTGCCTGAGGACAGAGGATGTCCAGCACAGCAGGAATCCCGGCAATGCGTGTCAGGTAAGTCTGCTTCTCACTGGGATGAGGGAAGAGAAGCCTTTAAAGATTCCATCGTGTAACATCTTGACTGCATGCAGTTTCCTTTCTGTCCCATGTCTTCAAAGACCTCCGTAAGCTCTGTTTGAATTCCATAAATAAAATATTTTTGTTTGATTTAACCTTAACCTGGCTTGAATTAAAGCAAGTCTCACAATCTTTAAAACCAAGACAGCATGTAAAATCACATCTGTGTGCTTCTCCTAATGTATCCCAAGAGTTATGAATTGCATTCCTACCTCACTGCTCTGGGGGGTGAGGAGTTTGTAATGTGGTGGTGTTGGCATCTGTGTGGAAGAGACTAGTTTCCAGCGAAGGACGTAATGCAGAAAGGTGCAAGGGTGTCCTTGCAGTAGGCTGACACGCCAGCAAGCAGTGCACCTCAACCCCGAAGGTCTGAGGACCTGCACCATTTTTCGTAATAATTTGTGATAGTTCAGTGAGAACTGGGGGCGGGGGGGAGAAATCAGCTCATGTTTTTCATTTTACGCAGCACACAGATCAGCTTTTCAGAGCAGTACATTCATGAGAGCAAACCTGATGTTGGAGGCTGGGAAAGGTCACTTTTGAGTCACATCAAAATATTAATTGCATTTTACTACACTAAAATTTGTAGGAAACTATTGCACGAATCTTCATTTAGAGGGCATGGTTCAAATCCTATTTCTTCTCTCACAAGTTCTATACAAGAAAACTTGTCTGAGATGACCAGAAAAGAAAAAAAAAAAAAAGATTGTGAAGTGTTTAATGTTTTAAACACAGAACAGCAACAAAGCCACAAGCTAGAATTAAACAAGTTCAAATTACTTTTCTTTGGTCCTTTTTACATCTCCTGAAATCATGCCTGGCCAACATCCCAGCATGGTCTGGGAGACACTAACAAAAGACTCAATCTAACATATATAATTAGGTCCTTTATTGGATACATAGTTAAGTACTGTATAGATCATTATTGGTTTACATCTCAAAGAAAATTTCAGTCTCTTACTGTGGAGATAAAATGAGATAGTTAAAGTTAAAACATTTTGGACTTGCTTTAGAAGCAGTTTGCTGTTTTCAAATAAACACCACTGGGGAGTTGCCACAGTAGAGGTTTCTCTTTTTAGGAAGACTGGGAACCCTCTTACAATGTTCATGGAGGAAGCAGAGCACCCAACTCCGTTCCTTCCATGAGCCAAGTCACCTTCCTCTTAGAAGACAACCACCACTGCTCCCATTACCATGACAAGGGCTTGTCCCAGAGCTGTGTTCTTCTGAGTTAGGACTTTCTCACATTTTGCCACCAAGGTTTACTCATGGCCGATTTTACTCCTGTGTTTGTCCTGACACCACTCTCCGAGTTACTTAGCTGTTTACTCACTGAAGTTCACAGGCAATAATCTTGTCCCTCCCGCCCTTTACTAAAAGAAAGAACTAACCTTTGTATTTTCTAATGCATTCATCACTGATTCAAACCCCAACACCACCAGCTTTCACCAATTTGTTGAAACTTTTTGTCATGGGGTTTATTTTGAGCTCCAGCTGCTGGAGGGGGAAAAAAAAAAGTCTAACCTATTAAGTGATGTTTTCCTACAGACGCTAGTTACAAAGAAAAACTTGTAAGTATGGCTCAGTGGAACTCTGGCATCTCAAAAATCAGAAGACAAATAATAAATTTTTAACAAGACCTGCAAAGTGTGCTGTATATTATTTTAGTGCTCTTGAGGGGTCTGTCTCAAGAGTTTGGTAATATTGCAGTAAGCGCATGATTTTGAGGCTTACTGTGAGTTTCAATGTTTTCATTCACGTGGTTGTTAAAAGTTAAAAATTGCATGGTTTGATGAACACAGGACTTGCTGGGTGTTCTTTATCCATTTAGTTTTCCTCCCACCTTCCCAAGACCATCTCTATTTGTCTTTATGAGTTTTCTGAGCAGAGCCACCTGTCAAATGTAGCAGCAGAGACACGGACACACAAAGATCCCGGTCCCCTCTCACTCAACCTGCCTCGGTCAACCAGGGTACTTCCTCAGACCTACCAAGCCTATGACTACCTCTAGTTTGTTCTCAAGAAAGAGCAGTCGGCCACCACCAGAAATTCTCATGCAATGCCATCCATCTCATCTCAAGCAATGGCTCCCACTTTCTTAGGGCAACTTGAGAGCAGACTGGGGATAACGATATGTCGGTGAACTGTTCTTCATCCAGCCATCATCTTTCTCCATGACTTCCTCAAACTTCCCCACTCTACAGCTGGATGTGCCCCCATCTTTGTACAGTCAGAAGCCCCCAGGGTCTGGAGTATTCTGCTGCTACCAAAGAAGTCACACCCGGCTCAGAGCCTGCTCCTGGCGGGCCCCAGGAAAACTAGCAAGCTGTCCCAGATAATTGCTGGGGCACCTTTGTTCCAGGAGACCTGCTATCAATCTCATTTGTTGGTGTAGCGCTGCACTGTAGGACTGTAAAAAGCAGTAAAAGGAAAACTGCTTGGATGGAGCTACCTGAAATATGCTGTTCAGCTTGTTTCTGTACTCCTCTTGACTGCGTGAATGTATCGCAGAAGCAGCGGTAGCAATTTTATGCCATCACCATCCCGTTTGCACTAGGTGCCCCCAATATATTGTCACCTTCCTCTGTTTCCCCACCCACATCTGTTTCAAGTCTCTGTCACCTCATAGCGGCATTATTAATGATGATCTGCAAAAACCTGACTATGCCAAATGCAAAAGAAGAATCCTTACCAATTTCACCAACATTATACATTATTAAATGGCAGGGGGGGACACCTCAAGGGGACAAATTTTAGCTGTAGTTACATTGCACGGCTCACTCGATGGTGTTTAAAATCCCACATTCTTCACTTGCACATGTGAGCATTCCCTCCTCCCTACCTGTGACTGCCGGCATAAACCACAGCAAGACACAAACACTTGCAATTTTTTATCTTACTTTGTATAATATAATGCTTCCTAAGCCATGCAATTACTTGCATGCATGTAAGGCCCGGTGGAACACACAACGTAGAAATTTAAGTACGGGCATGCCTCTGCAGGCTTGATGCCCTGGGAAATTGCTGCAGCTACACTGTCCTTGTCAAGCACGGACACCTAAAGAATTGCAATGTGCTGGTAGCCTGCTTGGAAGAGACACTGCTTGCATATAACCAAAGCCAGGACAAGAGACAAAACAGTTCTGCGTAAAGCAGGCTGCTGAGAAAGCAGGAGTGACGCTGGAGCGGGACGTCGATGGCAGTCCACATGGTCCCAGATACTCAGCATCTCTCAGGATCAGACCCATGGCGAGCGTGACATAATTAGAATGAGTATTTATAGTTTTTTTAATAAAACAGATGAAATGGAATGAGGATTAGAAGATCCTGTCTAATCCTCTTTGCAAATAAGTTTTTTTAAGACATAAAACTTGTATACGACTTACAACATTCGGAGTGAAAGGTAGTCTTTTCTGATTAAGTTTTATTACTACACGAAAAAATGAACTTAGTCATGATGAATTTTTTTGGTACTAAAAAGATATAAAAATGCAAATCCAGAGGGATTCTTCATCTGCTTAGTATTAATGTCCATCTATGAAATCAAATAAGTTAAAATTGAGTTAAAGGTCACTCTTTTAGGTAAATGAATCCCCATTTTGGGAAGATGTGTCTATTTTTCAGTAGCGCAAAAGCTGTTATAACTCTCCCGGCTAGTGCAGCTGTCATTTCAGGTGAAAAAACTATCATCTCAACAGTCACCTTCAAAGAAAGAAAGGCTGCACATGAAAACAACTACATTAAAGATCTTAACATTAAAAATATATATTTATTGAAGTTTGTTAAATTCGGTTAAACTAATCATGATTATAATATCTCTGGCACTAAGACAAAGCTTAAACGGCAAGATTAACATTAACTCCCATTTTTACACTGGCCAGCATCTGCTATAAAACAAGAAGATATTTTCTAGTGAGAGTCCAACCTGCAGCACGAACTTCTATTTGGGGTTTGTATGTTCTCACACATTGCTCAGCAGCGGTGAGGCTAAGGCGAGACCAGGGAGAGAGACAAAATACTGCAGCTCGCTCATCCGCGGTTCATCTTGTAACATCATCAGAAATACCAGTAAGTGGTATTAATTTTCAAGTTTGTCATCAAGAAAACAAAATCAACACCATCTCTTGGTGCCTGATTGGTCTTTTAGTGGTTTTTTCGTGTGTGTTTACTAAGCAACAAGTTACAAATTAAGCTTAGCTAATTTTAGCAGAGGTGATCATACACATCCCCAGGAACCAGCCAAATTCAACATTCGACTGCATTCTTTGCTTCTCATGGGCTCTGGGAGGAAAGTGATGGGGACCCATGTGGCTACAAAAGAAAAGACTTCGTTTTATGGCTCAGCTGAGGACCCCACATTTGCTCCTTTTCTCTGCCTATTCCATGCCATCAGTTTGAACAGCCACATAACCACATGCTTTACACACACACATACATAATTCACACAAACTTTTTTACTGAGGAGCAGAAAAGTCTTACATGAAATGCTAAACCCTCAGGTTTAAAGCAAGAGGTAACGTTGCTGAAAACTTCCACTGTCAGACTAGTTTTGTGCCACAGGCCTCAGAGGTTTTAGGTATTAAAAGTTTCACACAAATCCCAAATGCAAAGCAGTCACCATCACCCCTTTGAGAAAAGCTTCATTAAACTGTTCAAAACCACTGACTTTCTTCCTTGCTTGGGAGGAAACTTCACGCTACACCAACAAATTAACTTCCCATTTTGGAAGACTTGTATTTAGTTATAGGCAGATAAATTTCACTTATAACTGAAGGAAATGCCCAAACAGTGCCACCTTTAATCATGAAAACTGCCATGCAGCAGCTAATGAAGAAAGCCAGACATTTGCCTGCTATAAATGGGTCCTAAACACAATTCCAAACATTACAAAGTTTAGCTACGTTTTGACGGCCCATTTCAAAATAAAGCAGAAGAGACATGTGAACATATCTTTCCGTAAATATTTCCCTCCCTTCAGCATTTCCCAGAAACCGTAACACAAACAGGGACCAGAGCTAGTGGACCAGATTCATACAAAATACGATTTGCATTTAAATCAGGGAGAGCTGCTGGTGACTAGCATGCAGCATTAAACCACGTGTACTTATTAGCGCCCTAACAGAAACATGTATTTTAAAACAGATGGTAGAAGTTGAAAGAAAATTGAATCACAAAATAAGATCATTAACATAAATGCTTCCTCTTGTAATCAGCTACCACTGTGTTAGTATCAGCTAGGGTGTTGGTGAGTATCATTCATTTCCTCATCTCAGAATCTAAATACGTGGATTGTTTCACTCCCTACTTTTTTCCCCCTCTCCGCACAGGTGCTTTATTTTTCCAGTGTTTCCCTCAGTTAAACAAAATATTAGAGAAGACCATTTTCTCTTCTTCTCTCCTTCCCAGCAGTAGAGCTCTCTGCACCTACTGAAAGAACCCCTAGATGCTGACAGAGGGGGATATTCTGGGACTACATTTCAGACTTACTTCTCCATATAGCTACCTCCCACATCAGAGCACAACCTTTCCGGCGTGAGCATAACAGCTTGGGAAAACAGCTTAAAAAGTACAACCATGAAAGAAAAAAGCAGAGCATGGTTATTTCATCTTTCTCAGCTACATTCGCATTTCTCAGTTCACACAGCAAGTAAACTACAAGTACCTTGTGCTCAAACCACTCAGCTGCAAACAAGCTCTATTTTTCTCCCCCATCACCTTCACTGACAAGATTTCTGCAACCAGAATTTAACCACCGGTTTGATCATATCATGAGCCAGAACATCACTTAAAAGGCTCTTCACTGGCAATAATAGTGAGAACTGACTCGCTGGTAAACACTACAGATAGGATTTAGAGCACCAGTAAAACCCAGTCATCACAAGAAACAAGGACACCTAAAGTACACTGGCATACTGCTAGGACCAAGTGTCAAAGCTAACTCAAAGTAAGTCACATAAGACCAGTATTCCCTTACCTGACAGCTTTCAACAGCACACATCCATCATATATCCCCTGAGTACAATAAGAAAATATGCTTCTGTGACTTCTTTTTCTCAAGGAGCAAAGAAGCTCGGTGCAGGGTCCTGCTCACCCCCTTGCTCAGCTGTAAGCTGTTGGACCTGCCAGGCCCCTGACCAGATCCTGATCTGCCCCAAGCCCCAGGCAACAGGTATGGGTAATTTGTCCTGTAGGACCGTCAGGGAGGTAAAACTTCTTTGGTGCTGAGGACCTGGCATGGTGCGCTTTTTCTCTTAGAAAAGGAGTGTACCCTTGAGGTTACCACGAAGTTCCCAGAGGGCTGCTGGGCTAGAGCTGCAGAAGGACTAGGTGCGTAATTCTCATTTTAAGCATGCTCAGCCTGAGCCAAAAGACTGTGAAACCATTACAGGCATAACTTTAAACTTCTGGGGAAGGCAATAGCTGGTTTTGCTCATTTCCAGTGTAATTCACAGTGGCTACATCGGGTTTTGATCTGCAGTAATTTAAAAAGACTGAAACAGGCCATTGAATTTAAGCCCAAGCCTTTGTTTTTCTTTCTAACGTTATGGTGCTGCAAATATTGCAGCAACCTAGAAATGAGATTTCAAATGAAAATGCTCACTGTAGTCACTTCTCTGCTCTCCTAGTCCGTGTTCTCAGCAAGCAGAAGGGGTTCAAGGTTGAAGGAGTAAGGCTAAATACGTGAACAAGGCCAAAAGATTAGGCACACAGTGTTGTAGGTACAGGGCCGAGTTGCAAAATTGTAAGCTCCTTCCTCTACATCAAGTTATCAGCAATTATTTATACACAGAAAAGAAATTGCTACCATTTTATGTAGAAATATCCATGTGTTTGTTCTCCCATATGTAAAGGAACAAAACTTCCACCTATTATTTTCCCAGCTGGAAGATAATCCATGCTAAATTTTGCTGCAGCGCTGAAGATTTCTGAAAAACTTCACAGATAATTGAGCTGCAGCTTCAATACGTAGGATCCCTCGGTAGGCAAAAGAGTATCGCCCTCGGTTTGTCATAAACCTTTTGAAAATGGGAAGAAGGAGAATGAGAAAAGAAGAACAGATGAAGCTCTTCAAAGGTTCTGACAGCATTACTTCTCCCAGCAGTTTTACTAACTACCCTACAGTTTTACATGGTTATTTCAAGGCCTTAAGTGTTAGGGAAACGACTGGCTGCAAGCCAGTGGTGCCAGGCTGCAAATGCAGGTCAAAGACGAGTACTCCCATTCTCCGTTAACATTGCAAGCCCGTTTCTGTGGAGCTATCATCTGTTGGCCTCTCCACTCAGCTGTTTCCAATGACTGCTGACGCTCAAGGCGGGCTAACGGCCTTTCACTATTGCAGGACCTCTGGGGCAGCTGCCCATTCAACGAGGTCCTGCGCTTAATTGCCCAGCCAAACTCTTATCAGGCTCAGTATGGGTATAAACTTGAATCTGGAACAGATATGGGTTTCTTCTGGGGCTCTTTAGCACAGCTTTAAGGAACTTTTGTCCCACTGAAGTATTCATTCAACAGAACATAATGACACATTTGCAGCATAATTTCATGATCTGTTTTTCACTCATCTACTCTTTCATTTTTAAGTTCACCTGGACTCTTGAACTGGTATCTTTTCCATTCTTTTTTTTCCAGTTAGCTTAAGTAACTGTTTCATGGCACAGTGATTTGGAAAATGCTCATTTATAAAGGCTAACATTTTACTCATCTTTCAGCTCCCAGAGACAATTATAATACTGAATGTTATAAAGCTAAGGTAGCTCACATACAGATGACAAAACCTGTTGGTGTTGCAGGAAAGGAATGGTAAGCATTTAATCCTACCAGCTGTTCTGAATCTTGTGCATATACAGGGACAAGAAAAGACATTAAAACGTTCTCCTTGCACAAGAACTAGCTGTGGGCTCCTGGTTGTAGAAAGTTCAGCAAATCTCCTTCAAACTGCCTTGCTGAGGGACCTAAGGCTAAACCAGTCCAGTCTCTCCTGTAATATCTCTCAATGCCTTCTGAGGAGGGACCCCTCTTTTGGGGCTGCAGCTCGAAGCTTTCTCTAAGACTGGAAATCTGAGGAAAACAATGGTGGAGCGATCTTCTGCTCCTTTAGGAGAACATCCACCGCCCCAGGACAGACGTTGCAGTTCAGTGCCTGGGAGTTTCACTGTGTTCATCCTTGTCAGCACACATAGACCTGTAAGACAGCTGTCTCTGAAAGGCAATAGCTCCAGAAACCAAACATCCAACCAACAAAAATCACCTTAAAAACCTGCCTCCTGTTTTTTAAAAAGTAATGCAAAGGATGGACCAGAATTAAACATTTGCTTACTGATCAAAACTGATTGGAGCCATGATTAATTGGTTTTAAAATCCCCAAAGTCAGGTCCATTCCTGGCTAAGCGGAGAAAGCAGAGCAGTTGGCTCTCTCCTCCCAAATGTTTATGATGGTAAGTTTGAGATGACATCCTATTTCTAAATATTTTTCTTTCCTGACATCCTGAGCTGAAACAATAAGAATAACTTATGCTGCATAGGAAATACTGCTGGACACAGAGCCTGAATCCTGGGCAGCTCAAGTCAGAAGTCTTGACCTTCCCCTTGTGCCTTGGTCCAGCTGGGATTGCCTGAAGTAGCAGTGCAGTTCAGTCCTTGGGGTAAGGCAGTAAGGAGGAGTGAGGCATTTAAACATGGAGAACAGGTTTGTTGCATTGTGCATTTTCCTAGTGAATTGCTTTGTATTGATACATTACTTACGACTTCCACTTTTCTGAGCTGATGAAGCGTGACCGCCATTTAGCAGCACCTTATTGTACAAAGAGACACACTGAAATAGAGGAATTTGTTGCAGTAAGACAGCAGTCTTTGTGAGAAGAGATCTGGCTCCTTATTCATCTTCATAAGACATTTCCAGACAGGGACCGTTCTGGGGCATTTCTTAGTGTCATGTGGGGATGCTTAGAGTCAAGGTTGGTCTGAAAAACTTCCTGCATTGTAAAATGTCACCGCACACATCATTGTCATTATTATTATTATTACTGCTATTACTAGATTTATTCTTTCCATGAAATATACAGCTGTGAGCTATGTATGTGTTCACAGTACAGCCACGGCTACAACTCCTCTCCTCCTTCTGCTCCAGAGCAAGCTGTGTGTGCCGAAGGCCGCCTCCTCCTTCGTGAAGAAAATGTCACCAAGTCAAAACAAATAAATAGACCCCTTTCCTCCGGTAAGGCAGAGCCAACAAGGCTGTCAAGAGCGTGGTGGAAAATTATAGTAATAGGATAGTGGAAAAATTACAGTTAGTGGAGAATGAAGTCTATTGCTTCTACATTTAACAGCCCTGTGGAGAACAGGAAAAGCTTTTCTGCGGAAAGATTTGACGTCAGTGCCAAAAATTTGAACGGACACCTTAAAATAACCTGCCAAAGGACAGAAAAAAAATAACCTTTCTTCGTGAAATACTGTAGCAGAGTTAGCTCAAATTAGTACATTTTAGTACTGCTGCCCAGAGCTATGAGTTGGGGAAATGGTGACTATAAACTGTGGATTTTGGTCCAAGTTCATGGAGAAGCTGCAGAATTATTCAGCAAGGATAGCTGCTCTGGGTAATTTGTTTGGAAATTCTAATACTGACTAAAAAAACCCCCTAAGCTACTGCTCACATAGGGGGAATTTTACTTTCTTTAAATAGATAAAGGCAATCTGATTGTTCTATACAAGAGCTTTTCAAGAAATTCTGGTGGGACACTCATTATTTTTCATTTATTATGGCTAGCACAGTTTTTTTTTAAAAAAAGACAAGACAATGTATCACTGTCTGAAGGCCTAAACTAGTCTTATATATATTTGTCTTTAGCCCTGCTACACTTAAAAGGCCATTAATATGTTTGCATCTGATTTCCTTCCAACAGAAATGATCCTATGTATGTTTTCTATATTGACAACACTGACAATGTGTATTTCTTCATAGTACAACTAAAATAGCAATTGTATCAGTTACACAGGTTGCCTTTGCATTCAGTACAGTTATTTTAGTTTGAAGAAAAGTCTGTGAAAGAATCAGCTGCAAATAAAGGAAGAAAAATGAAGCTGGTAAGATGTATCAACATCTATGTTTACAAATAAATAAAAGTCTGTAAAGCAGTACCATCCAGGTCTAATGAAGGCTCAGCAGGTAAGTGGACCTGTAGTCTTTGGATAAAGAAAAAATAAGGGTCTTTTGCTGTGCAGGGCATGCCTACCAGTACTCATACCGTGAGTTTATCTTCCCGGCATCTGTTCCAGAAGAAAACATTTGCTTCAAACTAGGCCTTAATCTACTAGGATAAATGAAAATTGAGAAATCTATCAGTGCAAAATTCAGAAAGAAATTAATTCTGAAAAACTTCTGTGAGTGTAAGCTGTTTGCCAGCTCTGTTGTGAACTCTCCCAGCGCTCACCAGCCCTGCTTGGGGAAGCAGGCTGAGAAACATTTCCAAGACATGTCCTGGACCGTCACACCTCCACCTGCGGCTGCAGGGGTTTTGGTAGATCTGTGCTGTGTCTGAAAGACCTTCCAGCACAAGACAAAAAATTCCCTCTGCCCTGTGCAGCTGGACCATGAACATGTGTTAGCAGCCATGGTCTGCTGAGGTGCAGGTGTGAAAGCTTCCCTGCGGGAGAACAGGTCTGAGGAAGAGCCAAGGCTTCACTTTGGTACAATCACGAGAGGGCGATACCGAAAACTATCTGCGAATGACCTGAAGGTGGTTGGTTACACTCAGTTGAAACTAAGTTCTTGGAGAAGCAGTGAGCGGAGCCGAGTACAAACAGAGGCCAGCTGTAGGGTGTTGTGCATCTTCACTGGAAGCCGGTTTTGAACAATATTCCTTTTTTTTTTTTTTAAGACAGGGTTCCCGTTTTCTTGCCGTGAGTTAATCACACATCTGCATTGGATATCACAAATCAGGCAGACTATTGCTGGAGAACAGAGTGGCTCAAGAATGGATCCTGGATTTTCAAAAGATGCTTCATCTCCCAAGACCTGACTTGAGACCCATCACAAAGTCTCCTCAACACTTCAGAAAATGCAATGCCTGGTATAAAAGGTCATGCAACAGCCTTTGTTGCTATCTTTTGGATACAATTAGAAAGTCTTCGCCAGTTGCTATCACTTAGTAAAACTTTTAGTAAGCTTATAGATATAAAATCTCATCTTTTGGCCAGAAACTAATATGACTAATTACACGCCGCTATCTGCATTTCCCCTGAGGTTTCAGTATTCCCTGCTTTCTTCCCAAACTGTAACATAATACGATTTCTGCTAGTTATGTAATGTGTTATTCATTTAAATAATATACAAACTGTATTTTGGTTTCTCTGGGGGAGAAAACATCACCATCTCCTTAATCATAGTGGAAATAGAAATCTACATTTTAAAAATGTAAATTTTAAATTATGTGTTTGTAGAAAATCAGCATTAATGCACAAGTTAGATTAGTTTTTACAAGTTTAGTGAGAATGTTTTAGATGCAAAATTTATTTATCAAAATGTAGTTTTGGGTTCCTTCAAGACCAAAATGAGTACATAAAAATATTTCTTTAGATATTTTATCTATCAAACATTTTAACTTAAAAAAATGTTGGAGACCAAATTTGTCAAATCTACTCAAGTCTGTAAAGCAAAACGAAGGAAGAAATACTGAAACCTGAAGCATAAAGGATGGTGTGAAATATTTATTTTCAGGCTGAGAGAAACATTGGGATTGACCCCAAATTTATTTTTGTCCATTTTCAGTTTGCCCTAGGAGCCCCAAATCGATCCCGCCTGCCGAGGAGCTGCAGCACTGTGCATCTCACCACTGCCCGCTGCCACCCCTCTTCTTGGGCTGCTCCTGGCACTGTGTGTGCACTGTTAAAATTTCGCAGCAGGGTTTTCTGGAATCCAGGGGGTCTGACATCTCCTCTGCAAAATTTGCCGATCAGTTTAAGATTACAAAATGCTTTGGCGGCAGAGCTGGTGCTAAGTGGAAGAGACTGGCTGGTATGCAAGGAGCCAGTTCCTCCCCTGAGTGACCCCGCTGAGGCAAATTCACCTCAGCCACAGACCTGACCCTAAAATTGCAGAGACCAGAGAAGTTGCTTATGGTTTTTGGCTTTTCATTCCTAGAATTGTCTAGCTGAGCTACTAAGCAAATTCCTCAAGTCAGATGAGAGGTATTCTTTTTTTTTAATTTTGTTTTTGCTTTGATTTTCTTTTTTGATCTGTAGTGTCTTTTCTTATCTCCTCAGTGTGCGCCTCTCATTGGTGCAGTTCCCAACAACCGCTGCACAGAGGCTGCTCTCAGTGAACATCCCCAGTCATTCCTTATACCACCTGAAAGACTGAGATGGCCTATAGATTTGGCTGTTGCCTGTCCTCTTAACGTGTGATATCTATTTGTTAAGGTACGTTTTTGGGGAAGACCTAAGGAGCCTCTAGTGTTGGATCCCCTGCTGTAATGAAAGGTTTGATTTCTTCGAAAGTCCTGAGCACCTGGAATGAGCTACTGATGAACATGGGAGATCATAAGCCTTATCACACCACCAATGTTTATATTGAAATACCTGAAAGTTACTTATTTGGAGTATATATTAATAAATTAATGGTCCGTTTTCAAAGATTTGCTGCTTTGGCCGTGTGTATAGCTGTGTCTGTGATCACACAGTGTTTATAGCTGTGATCACATGTCGTGTGTTCATTGCCATACTGTACTATACAATTACCATATCATTACCATGGTAAGTGCAGTGAACTCCAGTGTTTGTAGTATTTGGAAGACTATTTACAATTTATTCCTTCAAGAACTGGGAGAAGGAAATACAGAGGATACATACATTTGTTCCCTCTAGCCTCCCAGAATTTCATGGAGTTAAAAACCAAAAAGATTCTTACAGCCTGGGGGAAGGCTGGCTCCTCTCAGGTGTAAGTCCCTGTTGAACAGTTTGGTACAGCCCTGGACTGTGTTTCTACGGGTACTATAAGTTCTTAGGATTCTGTTGCGGAAAATCTTAAAGTGCTATTATTTTTAAAAGGTACTATATACATAATATAAATACTATATAACTATGAAAATAAATGTAGTGTTATCATTCATCACTCTGCAGCTATTTAGTTCATACTGCCAAGTCAAATGACTGTTGCATGTATTACCTTCCTGCTAAGCTCCATCAGAGGTCCTATGAAAATGCATTTTACTCTGCCAAACCAAATAATCCATTGCCAAGAAACACGTAGAGCTTTTTTAAAAATACTTTTTCTATCTTTATGTAGTTTAGACAAGAATGGCTTAAATATTTGATTGAAACAGGTCATTAATCAACACTTCCGTTGACAAATCGTCTCCATCTTTAGTGAGAGGATTTTATTTCAAGCATTTTTTGGGTCCACAGGAGTTAATTCTTACGAATTTCTCATCTTACAGAAAGCCTTTTATACCATGTTCTGTAAGAAAGCAAAGGGCTTTAGAGTCCTAGTCCAAGGTAGAGGCAGAGCCCAGGCCCTTTTGTTTACCTCCCACTAGTTGCAAATAATTTTCATTGATTTCACACCAGGTCTATTTATCTTATGGCTTGCTTACGTGAGCAGTAGCCATAAACAAAGGTAAAACATGGATCTATGGTACTCCAGTGGTTCCCTGGTAACTGCTCGAGTATGGTCCCGTACCCAGCAGTGCGCACAAGGTGTGCGATCTGCTCCTTACTCTTCTTTTCTCTCCTTCTTCCCCTTCTGAACCTCAGATTTACAGCAGGGTAAGAATGGGTGAATTCATATAGTCACTGTTGCCAGTCTTTACTCAAATGGTTTCCTGGGAAATTTGTTTATGTTCTTTGCCCTTAAGGTTTTATTGCTACCTGTCATTTAGTGTATGTGAGCCCTTCCAGGCAACTGATTTGTAATGGTGAAAGGGTTAACTGGCTCTTGCAGGGACCTGTGGATGGATGGATTCTTTGGCGTTGGGTTGCAGGAAGGGACTGTGTAGTCACTCACGTGTTTTACTTTAGTTGTGATGGAAAATATTTAACAAAGTGGAGTAATTTTCATTGCCGCTCAGAAATACTAAGGTTTTGTGCTTACACTAAATAAATAAATATACTAAATAATAAGGGTTAAATAAATATACAATTTTAAAATACTGAGGTTTAAATAAATATAAATATAAAATTTAAGTAAATATAAAACTTTAGTAAATATACTAAATACTAAGGTTTTGTGCCAATCACAGTTGGACTTCTGTGTCTGAGGACAGCTTGTCTCTGCTTTCATGTTCTTTCTGCTGGAATTTGTAATCTGTTTTTTTCCTCTGAAATGCATCTATTTCAGTATTTTAGCAGAGGAAGAGGTGGTAGGTAGCTACGATAAATCATTTCTCATGTAGCTGATTTAATAGATCTTACTTTGAAAGTTCTTATAAGCTAAACTGATCATTCAAAAAGCCACATGGAAAACCTGCAGTGCTGCTGGAGAAAACTCAGATTCAGATGCCAGTCAGAGGGAGAGTTAGTATGTAGCATCCTATAACGGACAGCTGAACTGGTATTTATCATGATAGTATCTGCAGATGAACTCCTTCAGACAGTTTCTTCCATGATTCTGCCAATGTTTCTGTGAAAAAGGATTATCAACACAAAAAAAATCAGGTTTTTGGTACCTGTGGTGTGAAGAAAGCCATTACCATCAACCTCTTTGCAAGAACATAGTCACTTCTTGAAACACTCCCTTAGAACATTTTGAATTGCCATAAGAAGTTTGAAACTTTCTTTGCACTAGACATGACATTCAATTATTTTAACCCTCTAAAACTGATGTTGCGTCTAGAACAAGTAGTCCAACAAAGCTAGTGGAGTAACTGTGGAGTTGTGCCAATGAATTAAAGAACAAACTCATCTTAAGACAACACAGATTTGATGTGGAAGACTGTTGTGCAAGACAACACAGATTTGATGTAATATTCTCTTTGTTAAATGTCTTATGGCTACCCTCTAGGGTCTCCCTAGGCCTTTGTTGCTCTTAGCAAGTGCTGTGGACTCGGGCACTAGATGGCGAAGTTAGGTAAACTGTGATCATACTACCAGCTCAAAATAAAGGAGTTAAAAATAATCTGCAATTTAGTTTGGGAAAGAAACAACCCACCCCCCCCCACCCCTCCAACAACAGAAAACGTCCTCAGTATCCCTGGGATGCAGAAAAGTGCTCAGATGTCCTACCGCAGCCCTTCATTCTCCACAGCCTCTCTGAAAGGTTAAAAGGGTGGTAGCTGTGCACCTCCTTTATGCCAAAGGCACGGTACTCCAACAGAGCTTCTGTGCAGAAAAACAGGCATCGAGTAGCTCTCAGTGTTGGTTTTCAGCCTGTCTCCTGCAGAGTTTACAGTCCTTCTCAGCAGAGGTCAGGGAAAGCACTATTGTGGTGGAGCAAAAGGGATTATTTAGTGAAATAACCTTAATGCACTAATTGTATTTCCCCTACAAATTACTGATGGACTTCATTTTTCCTGCTGCCTCAGAGGTTTTGAGGCTGTGCTTGGAGCCAGAAAGGGAAGGTGGGAGCTAAGACTCTTCATCACCTCAGTTCTAGTTGCACCATTGCCCTCCCCTGCCTTTCCTCTCCGCTCGCCAGTATCCCGCTGCCTCTAATGCCCTTTACTAAATAACAGGGGATGCAATGTCAGCGTGGACTTACAGGGCATGGAAAACCTGGAGAAAAATTGCACTTTGGTCAGTAGCTCTTCCTCATCCTGTTGCTTCCGGACTGAATCCAGCCTTCACGCCAGGAGGTTCTGAGGGAAGGAAAGTCTGTGGGTGTGAGTGAATTGCACAGCTGGAGAGGAACGAGAAAACATGGTTCTGCCAAACTGGGTTTTTGGAAAGGCAGGGAGCTGCTAGAGTTTGCTGAGTGGTTTGGAATTCTTAGTGGTGTCCCTGGCAGATGGGTTAGGGACCCAAGCGCAGGTACAGGGTGAAGAGTTGCGTGACAAATTACATCTATCTAATATTATCACAAGGCTTTGCAATCTATGCCAAAGCTACAAGCACCACAAATTTGGATGATAGATCTGTATTTGTGAATATATCTATATGTGCATGAAAAAACCGCACAAAATCTCTAACCATTGAAGAGAGCAGTGCAGAGATATTCTGACAGTGGCTTTGGGCAAAACCCACTGAAAACATCCTAATTAAGAGTTGTCATGGTCCCATGGTAAGAAGCCCTCAGAAAAGCACATCAAATGTTGCTCTGAGCACTGCTCTTTGGCCAGGAAACAGGCAGTGAATCAATATAGAGCACAAGGCTGGAACATCCCAGAAAACACTTTGGAAATCACACAATCCTGATGCTCTAGCACTTCTGTTTCATCTGGATGTGGATAGCCACTGTCAGAAGCCTAACACGTCTTGAGCATTTAATGGATTTCTTGGAAACATCTTCAGGACTTTTTTCTCTTGCTAGCACCGTGCTTTATTTTTCCCCTCTAATATTTTGACCTCTTTGAGAGAGGTATGGCCAGGTCTGCTATCACGTTTCCACTGGAGATATGGGGACAGATGAGATTCCTGAGGGTCAGTTATTTGATAGCATGTGAATGTCACAAAGTTGCCATGTCCTTCTAGCTGTCACATCTGGAGTTCAGTGCTGTAGGGCTCTTTCATGAAGGGTCAATTATCTGCAGTAAGCGGAGAGTAACCCGCTAATAGAATACTCTGGAGACATTTTCTTCCTCAAAACTTCTCCCGTGGGACTTTCCACAGCTGGAAAGTCTTCTCTGGTGCAAGACAGTAATTTCTCTGCTTACGGAGCAAAGCAGAGCAGGAAAAGAGCAGGAAAAAGTTCTTGCTCCTTTTCCCACACTGACCATAAAATGTACTGTCTGGCCTTGAACCAAAGGCTGAGAAATAACATGTTACCATATAACATGTTCAGCTGTGCTTGAACATTTAAAGGGATGTTTTAAAACCATCTCATGCACAATTCTGTCAGGGAGCAGAATATCCTGGCTGCTCCCCAGGGCAAGGCAAGCAGGGAGGCGAGGGCAGCCACACGGCAAGCCAAGCAGGAGCAGGCAGGAGCAGGCAGGGCCACCATGGCAGAGCATGGTCCCACGGCACCAGAGGCAGCCAAGAGCCCTGACAAATCCTTTCAAAAAACCCTGTACTAGTTTTTTAAGCATCCAGATAGATCCTCAGGCTACGTATTGAGGACAGTGCTATTGGTTGGTCTTCACATGGGGCCTTCTGGCAATCGATAAATGTACTGGCTGTTGGTAAGAATCCTCGGCCAGAAACTGACTGCCACTGGAGTCTGTAAAGAGTTTCTCCACCAGGAGAAACACAAGGATATAGCAAGCATATTGTTTTCCTCTTCTCACATCTGACTTCACATTTTTTTAACTGGGAAGATTGATTCAGCAACAGGCTCTCAACAAGGTTCCTGTTAGAGAGCTTATTCTTTATGTAAAATACAAAAGAAACTCTAGCACCGATTGATTCTGTCAGTGTCGCTATTCATGACATTAATCAAAAGTTGCTGAAATTAAGCTGCTTCTAGAAAGGCCAGTGTTCAGCCTGTTGTTGCTGTCTGCTTGTTTTTCTCTTGGGGGAGTGCGGTGTCGGTATTTATGAAATGTTTCAAAGGAGTAGATTTCGTTCCAGGACAAAAAGTCTTGAAACCCTCTCTTCTGCCCTCCTTGGTTCTCTTTTTCCCATTTGCATGCTTTCCTCCTGCAAACTGTTTTTCAGAAAGTGCCTGCCAAGCCTGCGTTGGCATGGGGATGCTGCTGATGGCTCTGCATGGACCACAGAGATCCCCCTCCCACTGTCAGTAACGCAATATCTTTTATTCTGGCTTGTCTAACTTCTCCCAAGACTCCAGTAGGGATAGCTAATGTCACTGGTTTGTCTGGATTGATCATTCATAGGGGCTTAATTTGGTCTGTGGTTGATCTGTCCTTTGATTGCTGTATTTTTCAGGTGACTGCTTTTATGATGTGTAACCGATGCTTGTTTCCTTCGTATGGGCCACCACTGCAGAATACCTATTAATTGTGGCAATTTGAATCGCTTAACTGTTTCAGGTAGAAATATGTACATATGTATACACATATGTAGTTTAGTAATTTTTTAAAAAATATAACACCAAAGAATATGAAGGGCCAAGATTCTAGATACAAACACTTAGTAAAAAAGTCAAGGAGCTAGCTTAATCAATGTAGTATTGTAATTAGCAGTTGAGTAGTCTAATTATTTACTAATACATGGTGTTGATTCTTACTTAGACAAACTCTTTGTCAATAAAAAAATCATTATGCAAGAATTAGTAGTATTCAGATAAAAGTGTTCAAAGCAATAAAAAAGGTACTGTGATTATTGTGTAATTCTATGGGATAATGCAGAAGAGGACACATGGATGGTGGGATGGCAATTAACAATTTCCAGTGCAGGTTCACTAACAGAAGCTCTTTGCCTGACTAAAATTATCAAACGTGGATACTGTATATAAGCAGCAGTGTCTGTTGAATCCAGACATCTTAAAACTTTTGCTCTAACAAAAATTATTACTTCATAGTGACATCTATTGTATTTCTTTTGAAGTTCAGTGTTCTCCCTTTACTAAAGACACAGTATGATAACTTAATGACAGTGCCAATCACAGTGAAACAGAGGATCTGGGGGATTGGATGCAATGTCCTCAGAACACCCTCCCGTTGGACCACAGGTGTGTTGAAATGTCACATTTTTAGGAAAAAAATGTTTATGACATGAATGACCTACTTTTGAGTCAGTATTTCATACGGTTTGATGAAGAGCAGCCTCTTGGTTAAAAAATAAGAATTTTAAGTGTGTTCTCTAGGCAGCCTGTCTATTTTGCTTATGACTTATCCACTGCTTGTGTTTTAACAACAGATTTTCTCCCTATAGAAATACAAAGGAAAGAGATGGACAGAGAACGAGTTTTTAGTCAAGAAATATTTACTTTTGGACAGGGAATGAAGAATGAAGAGAACAAGAAAGCATGAAACTTAAAAGAGATAGTAGTATTATGTGGCAGAAAATTAAACTCACTGATAAGGGAATGAAAATATCCCAATGACAGAAAATAAGGAAGTTTTGCAGTCTAAATCTTGGCCTCTCATTTTACATCTCATTGTTTTCAGCGCTCACAGGCTTAGATGTGCAGATTGATACAAAACTTTGTTAGTAACAGCTTTACCACCATTTTTTTCCCACAGATGTGTCATTCACTCCTCTGTGTTGTGTTTTCTCTTGTTTCTTCCTTGAAAATCATACACGCACGTTCTAGCTATTATTAGTGATATTATGACATCAGCTAAATAGGTTTATACAGAAGCCATTTTACTGCTGTTCCTGCAGTCCCCTCCCATGTTAGACCAAGAAGCCAGGAGCTGAGCCCGTAAAGAGAAATCAGAGTCTCCGCAGCCTCTTGTGCCAGCCTTTCCAGAAGACTTTGAGGTGATTTACATGAACACCCACACCTGTGTGAGCGCCGCTGGGTGCCCATCCTACCTGCATGCCACGGCTGCCCGATGCCAGCCAGCCCTGGAGACTGCAGTAGGGCAGCAAGACGGAGATTGTCTGTTCTATTATCCATCATGTCCGAGCTGGTGCTGCAGCGATATGGCTACAACGTTTTCAGAGTGGAGCTGTATTGAGTAAGTGCAGGCCCTTTTCTGTTTAGATTTTGCCTTCATTACCATCCACCTTTTCTGAAGTGGCAGCCTGACACAGGAAAAGAAAGCAGGCAACAAAATTCTTCAGTCTGAAGGTGTTTGGTATGTCAGAAGGCACTTTTGCTGTAGACGCAATTTACTTCCGTTTTGCGCGCTACAGTCTGGGAAAGCGCTCGCTCAGCCAGTCAAGGTAGGCTTCCCTCGTACACTGCTGCCAGTCTGACACTTTAGCACATACACTCTAACAGGTAGCCAGTAATTAATCTTGTGAAAGCAAGACAGAACAACAAGAAAAAATGTTGGCCCTTTTAAAACCTTTGGAACACTTAATGAATATCACTGCATGAACCTAAATAACATCCACTGAAAGACATGTGCCTATAGGTCCTTTGCACAACAGTCACTAACTTGTGTTGTAAAAGTATCCCCAGCTACACCCAGGATTTCTCTGTGCTCAATCACTGCTGTGATAATCAAGGTGTTGAATCTGTTGTCTTAAGAAGGTCACTCCAGGCTTCTGCTGGAGGCACAAGCATGCAAGGAGGGTCTGCTTCCACGGCTCATCTAGGACAGGGCTTGGTCCAGCTCCCAGTGGAGTTAAGGGAAGACTGAATTAAACCTCTGGGATTCCTCTTTTTCCCAGGATTATTTTACAAATGAGCCTGACTCTCTGACCCCTTCACAGAACAGATAGATTCAGGATGCTGAACTATACTGATTTGTGCAGTAGAAAAAGGTTTCAGGTTCATCTTTAAAGTAAAATCATTTTTCTCCTATATAAAATGTCATGTTTTACTAAAGTATCCTGAATTCTCACTTATAAAGCTAAGAACCAAAGAAAAATACCAGTCGACTGAACATATACAGAAAAATAAACTTCTGGTTATGTCATTTCCTCTGTTCCCTTTGAAAAGACGTTATAGAGATAATGGAGTGTCTCCAAATCATATGGAATTATTTAATGGTATAAGCATCAGACCACTTTTTTTTGTGTTTCTTTTACACTGCTTCTTGGGTCCAATTATCTCACATTTTGTTGCAAAAATAATTTGCTAACAAGGCCATCCCCTCTGCAGAGATTTAAATGAGGATGTTATTGCTGTTCATTCTTACCATAAGACGTGAACCATAGCAAGATGGGAAAGGATTTGAAGAAGTGGGTCCTTTGAAACATCCTGGCAACTTCACCGATGAATACGGGTATTTTGGGTTTGCAGGTGCTAGGCTTCAGCATTCCCTTATTGGCCCATGTAAGTCAGAGATGCTAGTCCATGGGTCTGAAATGGCGTACGGCTCTTGGAGCGTGTAAATGAAGGTCCTAAGCTTGGTTATGTCACCTTGTGGACAACAGGGACCAAGCTGGCACAGCGGCTGGGTATCTGAATGTTGATGCATGTGAGGTGGCAAGCCAGCAGACTGGGAGAGGATACAGCTAGGCTGTTCCAGCACATCTCAAACTGGTGGTGGAGCAGGGAGACAGTTGTCATTTTCTGCCAGGAAATGCCAGAGCCAGAGACCTTCTCCTCAGCTCTTGGCAGAGGTGCAAAAATGCCCAGGCTCCTCTCTGTAGCTCTCCAGCCAGTTATGAATAATTCACATCAGATCAGGAGGGGAGCAGAATTTTGTTCGCAAATACTGAAGTTCCAGAAAATTCAGAGTGGAAAAAAAATTCAGGATAAATCTCAAGCATGGACCAAATTCTTCACAAAACACGTTTCACTCCTAAGTCACAAAGCTGAAGAATTTATCTCTCTGCCCAAAACACCTCTTGCTACTCGTGTAAAGAAATCAATGACTTCTGTAACAGTCTCTAGGGAAGCCAGTGGACATAGTTCATTGCTTCCCTCATCAGTACTACTGGAGTGTGTAAGCACTCACCCAGGGACTGTGCACTTTCCTCACATCCACTCAGACCCCATGAAGCGCAAAAGAATAGAGGGCACAGGGTTCACAGAAGGAAAAAACGCCAGTGAAACTATCTAACAATACAGTAAAAATAAATTAGCAAAAGTGGTCCTTTTGTAAACCCTCAAAATAAAGATGGCCTTTACATTTTTGAGACTTTTGTTGGCATTTTTTTTTTTAAATATATTTACTGGCTGCAAGAACTAGTCTGAAGTTAATTTCTAGCTGGCTGAAAATAAATGGTAATATTTGAAGGTAAATAACAAGAGTCTTGAACTAGCAGATAAGGGGGTTAATGAACTGATCCAGGGAGGCATTGCTTCTGCTGAGGCAAATCTTATCATCTTTACAACAGCACCATTCAGCCCTGAACTTCCTTTGAATTAGTTGTTCTTTCTCTGGTAAAACTGGGCTTACTGACATTTTTCATTTTTTCACATTAAATGGGTTCTGTCAAAATAAGGGTGGTGGTTTTCACGCTACACTGAGCATACACTGCTTTACCTAGTGAGGACTTGACCTTAAATCATTTCACGCTTGGTGCAGTTGGAGAAGCGGGAGGGGGAAATGTCAAGAGCTTTACTTGTGTAACTGTGATACTGAATTTTACATCTCTTTTTTTGTGAGTTATCTCTTCAGACGCTAAGTATTATGATTCACTGTGCCAGAATGGGTTTGCTGCTTCATAGCTGTAAGATTTATAGGGGGATTTTAGCATATGATTCATTAACAGAAATGTTTTAAAATTGAGATTTGTATGAAATCTGTTGGGACCAAAGAGGAAAATCTGTGCACATGCAGAAACAACATAATCTTAAACATTATCTGCCTCCTTGGCCTTTATGGAATTTGCCAGTCTGGGTACTTGTCAAAAATGGGAAGTAGGTGTCATTTGGATTAGCTATATTCACAGTTTGTATTGCATATATGTTTGCATGGTACTTGCCAATAGAGCTGTTTATCTCTGACAGTTTTGAAGAATCCCTAAAAGACACTCTGAGTAACAAATAAAAACTATTTGTTAGATAAGGTTGGTGGTATTTAGGGTTTTAACCTTTCCTGTGCTAGATATACAAATATATGTGCTATGGTTTTTAAAAAAAACTGCCAATACGGCTATTTGCATTGGTAAATTCTTTTGCATTACATTCTCCCTCTGTCACAGAGGACACCTTTTTATGCTGCTACATCTTATTCTCATTTAGAAGTATGGTATTTTGAAAACCTCATTTTAGAAGGTTAATGCGGGTACCAGAATGACAGAGTCAGATACTTTTTCCTCATATTTTACTGGACATGGAAATACTTTCAAGGACAGACCTTGTTCAGCTGCAAGAACTTTCATTCAAGAAATGAAAATGGACTCCCTCACCCAAGCCATCTGCCAGTATTTATTTTCCCATCATCTTCTCCTGCCACCCACCCCGACATAGCTTCCCAATGTACCTACACATCTCCTTACATGTTTTTTTTTGGTTGGTTCCCCCCCTCCCTCCTTTAAATGCTGCCCAGAATCTAAACTACATTCCAATTTGGTTGTTACAAAAATTTGGCTTAACCTGATGACGATTCAATGTCATGGGTAATACAACAGCACACTCACAATGGATATCTTCTGGAGACCACACTATGAAAGGAGGTAGGCAACAAGGTCTCCACCAAAGAAGAAACTTCTGGGAGTCCCTGCAGCAGCTTCCCGAGGGATATTGGATATGAGATGTAGCTGCAGAGGGAAACATGCAAATCCTTGAAAAGACAAAGGTCCTCTGGAAATCTGAGTAGGTGCAATGCACTGCATGCTGCTACACCACTCCACAGCGCCCTAACAAGGTCTTTCCAGCAGAATCTCAGCCAGTGTGAGCAAAGAGTTTGTGGCTGTGGAAGATGCTTGTCACTGAAACGGTTATTAATTGTGCATTGAGTATGAGAACAAAAATAACACAGAGGATTGTGAAGTTCTGATGTAAATTTTAACTGTTCTTAAATAGGAAATGATACATAACAAGAAATGCTCATAGTATTTAGAAAAGCAATTCTTTGGTAATTGAAATGACAACAGTGACTCACCTCACAGCAAGACTAGTTTCATCTGTGAAGTCTCACAGAGGCCAACAAACAAAAGATTCAATCAAGAAACACATCCACCGTAAGCTGAAGCCTAAGTATGGAGGAGAAAAAAATGTTATTTCTGATGACATAGGAAATGTATTTCCTATTAACAATCTACAAACTCTTTTAAGCAAAGGGTTAGGTTTTTCAGTCACATGCAAGAATAAACCACCCACCAGCACACATTTTCTGAAATTAACTGTGAAGCTGTCAGCAGGCAAAGTCAAACTGCTTTGAATACTAAGATAGACTGGCACACCGTCTATCTTCTAAAATAACTAGATAAACTGATATGGTCCTTTGCCTCCAGGAACCAGTACCAGCCTCAGGGCAAGGCACGGTGTTGAGCACATTTGCCCTTTTGCAACTGGCCTTACCTGGAACGGTGTTGGCAGACCAGAGGACAGGTAAGTAGACAGAAATCAGTTCACTGCATAAATGGACTTGTTGCTCAGCCTCCACTCTTTGGATCAAAGTCTGGAATAGACCTTAGTTAATATTGTGATGAGTAAGTAGAAAACAGTCAGTGTTGATGCACCTTGCATAGTACATCAGAAAATTGGAGCACAGTACCAAGGAAAATTCACGTACGTTGACAAAGTAGAACATGCCTGTTGGACTGATGCTTAAAGACTTCTGACTGACTTACACAATTACTTGGAGTGGGAGAATATGGTTTTTTTTGTCAGCATCATAAGTTAGGAGTCCTAACAGGGAGCTCAGTGTTCAATAGACCTGTCTGAGCTTGGCAGGTCTGGTACTTTCATGAGATCCTTTACAGCTGGACAGAATTGTCTTTATGAACTTTTTGTTCTCAAAATGCAATGACTGTTTTCAGTAAGGTCCAGGATCTGTTTTCCATGTCAAAAGGTGACTTCAGCAAGTTTCTGCCATAGAAAGTACGAAGCATTAATTTGGAGGGGATCCTTCAATGTAAATCCACTGTGCAACTGTGCAAGGCCAGGAAGTTGTGGCTGATGCCAGCAGGAACTGGGACATTCGGTGGATGACTGGATCAGCAGTGCCCAAAGCTATCTCATAGCATGAGAAATCCAAACAATTGCTCCTGTCTGACCCATGGGTCTTAGGAGTTTTGTGGACAAAGAGATTTAGGGTTTTTACAGTCTAAAAAGATGAAATGTAAGGAATGGATGTAACCATATAAAATCAACACTGATTCTAATAAAAGTGATTATTATAATCCTTCTCTCTTTTGTTAGATTAGCACTTCTTTGGACAGATGTGAAGGAAAGAGCGTCTGTTAGAGAAACAATAAACTGGAAAGAGAGGGAGGAGTATAGTCAGCAGATATAGGGTCAGAGAAGGACATAAGCTGGGTCTATATGTTGGTAATAAAAGCTCTGTGGAAAGGATTAGACCACCCAACCAGGGTTAAAGGTGGATTCTTGTCATTGAAGAGAGCACTAGGAGGTGTGTGTAGGGAGTAGGTTTTCATCTGCAGAGATAAAATCTAATGCGGTAGATGAAAGAAAGCCAGTGAAGGGATTTGAAGAAGGGCTTGAGATTTTTAAGACAGCTGAAAAGGTATTTAGTTTGGCTTAGGCAAATAGGTTAATACAAGGACACTTTCAAATCAATCCTTTAAAATAAAAAAAGTCAGACATTTTTTCAGAATACTCTCATCTTCCTTTGGTTGGCGCAAATGGTATTGAATGATTTGTGGCGATGAGAAGCTGTCCTTGTACTTTTCCTGATATGTTCCAGACTAAGGAAAGCCTTTGAAAGTTTATCATCCCAGTTGCGCTATATAGTTTAATCTGGATATGTTCAAAGAAATTTCAATAAGAAAGGAAGCTGGCTGGTGGTTGCTAACTACATCATAACTTTATTCAGAACCAGAAAGTTAATGCCATATTTCTTCTTTGAACTACTGTGTGTAACTATCACGAAATGTCAGTGTAAATTGCCTCGTTTTGTCTACTAAATTACACATTAAAATTAAATGTTAAAAACTTTAAAGATATTTTTACATTTATTTTCCTGTCTACTGAAGGATTCACTTGAGAATATTTTTCAATTTATTTTCATGTACACAAGAGTCCTAATTAAATGCTGGAACAGCAGACAATTCCACACGTGCCCATGATGAAATAAGCTCACTCTGAATCGGCAGTTTTCCTTTTATTTCCTCCATATAGCTTGTTCAGTTCATGTTCCCCTACTTCTGCAGTTGTAGGCAAGATAATCAACTTATGCTTTCCACTTTTAAATTTAATTTACAATATTGTAATTGATAAATATCAGTCAAAATGTCCATCTGATATATATCAAAATAAGGACAGAAAAGTGTAAAGCGCCCATAAACCATGCAGGAAAAATGACTTTTGTGTGAGTCCACTTTTATACCGCTACACTTCACTAAACTGGATTCTTGCAGGGCAGGAGGTCTGCTCAACCCTGGAGGAGAAAACAGCGCTTGGAGCTACAAGCTACGCTACATGTTTCTTTATGGTGTTTGCTGGAACAGCCAAGAGACTATTGGAACAAACACCACTGATCTAAAGCCTACACTGTGATATCTGGAAGTGCTTTTGGGATCTCGGATCAGAGTACATGTTTCAGCCACACACCAGGGCATGGCCCAGACGTGTCCCATCCTTACCACGTTCAGGTATCCAGAGAGAAAAGCTGGACTCTTGGGCCAAATGGAAGCAGTGGCCAGGTTTTCAGTCTTAAGGACCTGAATTAGGAATCTGTGTAGTGGTGATCTGCTTGCTCATGCCTTCTGCTCCCTTTCCCCAGGGCAGGTGTGATGGTGCATGCCATGCAGCAGGGAGTTCCTCTCGTCAGGAAGACCTCTGTTTTACTCCTGAGTGGTGACAGCTCAGCCATTCACCATCCTGCCTGAATGCAGTCCACACGGGGAGAAAGGAGCCAGGACATGACAACAGGTCTCTGCCCCACGTTTTCCATTGGCACGGAGTATGTTACCGGTGATCTGGAAGTCAGAACAAGCCATTTCACTACTCCTGCGGCTTTCAGGAAAAAGGAGCACCAGATCAGGAGATCGGAGCAGTGGTAAATAAAGGGATCACATGAGAAAGCAGAGGTCAGTATCTCCTGTGTTATACCCTTAACAACAGATTCACTTTTACA
>VYZW01055872.1:48426-61277 GCA_013401315.1 Balaeniceps rex
TCACTTTTACAAAAAAATTCATAAAATATTTTTCAGAAATAAAAAGTGAGTATCTTCTGTCCATCTCCATCTTTGTCTGGATTTGTTGCAGGACTGAAAATTTGACGTAAAGCCTGCTCTATGAAAGTACAACCACAGGCAGAAGTTGGATGAAAAGCAACAGCCAGAATATTCACTAACAATTAAACTCCAAAGATGTGAAAGCCTGCAAGATTTCAAACTGCAGAAAACCTTTGGGCTGGATCCCACATTCTCAGTGCTGTTCCTTTGGTGATTAGGATGATGGCCTTATACATAAAAAGAATGACTTGCATTTAACCTGGAGGTTTGTAATAATTATAGTAGAACAGATGTTCTTATTTTTAATATTGTACAAAGGGATATTTATGATTTTCTTGCCATTCAGTTGCTGGACTTAGTCCTTTGAATAAATTGCTTTTTGTTACTTCTCTTGTGCTTAATTTCCAGCAGTAGGATTTAGCTTTGTGTTTAAACCACTCCTTTTCCCATCTGCTACTTTATATAATGTTACTCAGTTTAATTTTCAGTTTTTAGCATTCTTAGCCTAGGCCAAGGCTGCTATGGGTTATAAATGAATTAACAAGAGCAAACACGAAGCAGTTCTTCAGAACCTGAATTAAATATCGGAAAAAATGATCATATCTTTAATTAAATGTTGTTTCTGTATCTGCCATACATAATTTGTTTGCACTTAGTTATTACTCAGAAAAGTTGGCTTATACTTGGGCTCTATGAATGGAATGAGTTCTTTAAACTGAAAGCACTGAAAATATGTCTGTCTTGAAGGAGATGATGTGTTGATCCTTAGTTCTGCTCATAACACAGACTTGATTGGATTCCATGCTAGNNNNTATTCGATGCTAGTTTCACCTCATGCCAATGAATTTAAAAAAAAAAAAAAGTATTCTTTCTGGCTTGTTCAGTTTTTTATATAACAATTTCCTTTTCACTGTTTACATACTTCATGGAAGGGGGAGATTCAAAGCTTCACAGAAATTTTGTTGGCGGCATTATACCTCTTGCTCCTCTGAAAAGAAAGTGCATTCTTGAGGAATGTAACAGTGTAGTTATCTTCAAGTACAGTGGAATCTGGGAATTAGCTTTAATTAATACTGGCAATTCAGTTTTAGTTTTAATTATTTGCAGACAAGTGAAAGCAGTGAATTTTCTTTCTGCAAAACCAATGATTTACTGGAAATAAAGACCCCTTTAGCATCTGCTGTTAATGTTTTTTACGGGATGTGGGAAGAACTTCTTAACTTCTGCTTGGATTGCGTAGCTTACCCAAGATATGAATAATGAATTACAAAATAATGAGCTTCTGCTGTATGTAAAAGCACTGCAGTGTCTTGTGGAGTAGAAAATAAAGTATACTTCTGTGCTCTTGGCAGGAATCTGAGCAGTTTCTTCTAGTTATTTTTCTTTCCAGCTGCTTTTTTTTTAGGTTCCTATCAGGTAAGGCACTGGGACAAGGATTTACAGGAACTTCTAAAATGTGGCCTCAAAACAGTTAAACACTAAAATGGAGGATTCTCTAAGGGAAGGTGAATTTTGCTGTAGCTGTCAGCACAAGAATTGATTTCTAGCCTATGTTGCAACTTTGCGGTCTCACTGGCATGAACAGCTTTCTACCTTGCAATCACAACCACCGTGTCTGATCAGTATTGATCGCACTGGGTAACCACCGAGTTGCAAAGTTTCAACATTCAGACACTCGCCACTGTCTCCCAAGTGGAAGTTTGGCAGTCTTAAGACCTATCATGTGAAACAAAGTGAAAATGAGGAGAAAGATGACAAGTGACTGTGTACAATTTAATTCTAAAGCTAAACAGGGAGTATTACCTTTTCAGGGAGATAAAAAAACAATGAAAGCCAGAAATGAAAAGCTAATAATAGTATCCTTTTAGGCTTGATCAGACAAGAAAAGACCAGCAGGTGTGTTAGACTGGATATCAACTATTTGAATATCTTGGCTTTTGTAAGTTCAAGTGGTAATCCTAATTAAGTATACATTTTCACAGCTAAATCGCTAATAATTTTAATGTCTCAGTTAATAGAGGAGCATCCCTTTCTCTTGGTAACAAAATTTTATGCATCATTTAGGCAAGGAAATAGAATAATTAATTGCATGATTATATAGCTTTTATCACTACGTAACTTGTATCAGATATGCTGAAAACTCCTTAATAGAGTGGAACAAAGTATTCCTTTGAATTATTTTTAGTCAGCCTGATAAGTGTATAATTGCTGGAGATAACAAAGATGGTACAGATGAAGTCTGAAGCACCTTGAAATGAACAGGCTCTCAAAAGACACTCCTGCTGCTGCCAGAGACGTGACAAAGGAAAGAAGGTGAAGACGACAAAAGTCACTTTTCATTTTCCTTTCAAGCTCGGTGTCGAGCACAGCTCAGCTGAATTTAGGAACTTGAACCAACAAGTTTGTTTCATTTTTAAATCATTTAAATACCTTGTGATAAAAGTAAAGTGTTTTTCATTGTACAGAGGCACGCAGAAATCCACAAGCATTTAGAAAGTAAAATAAGATCGTGCCAGACTGAAATAGATGGTAAGTTCCTTTGTGATACAATCACAAACTTTAAGCAAAGCAGCACTGACTTTCTACATTCGTTTACATCTTTATGGTGTAGTCCCTTTTTCCTGTGGTGCTCTAACACTGCATGAGAATAAGTTAGATGTTTGATAAAAACAACAGTTTCAAATCGAGGTTGGGCTTTTATTGTTTTGCTTGTGAAGTTGTAAATACTCAATATCAGCATGGGATTCAAATGCTAATCTACGGGACCTATAGGTGGGAAACTGTTTCAATTATGTTTGACTTGAAAATTTAGTACTGTTTTCGAGATTTTTCACCTCATGTGTTTTCCTCTGCTGAGGCACAGTGAGATAAATTCATTATTCATTTATCAGCCAGAGAGACTTGAGGATACTTTCCATGTAAGGATGCTGGAAAAAAGCAAGCTGTACGTTCTACAATTAGAGTTACCAGTTGTATTGGCTTATGAAAATTGGACTTTGATGTTCTTCATCAGAAAATACCTTGAGTCGTTGGGAAAAAAGCATGAAGCAGTCACATTTTAATTTTATACAGAAAGTGAAGACATTCCCAAGTCAGTCTTAATGTGTTCTTTTTCTTGCACATGAATAAAATAACTGAACAAAACTGTTTATCATTTGCTCCCAACCTGTGGTAATTCCTTTGAACCTGAAGCACTTCTCTTTTTCCCTTAGTCCAAGTCTATAGAAAAATGACGTTTATAATTAAAAATGTTACTATAGGTTGAAATGTACAGTGGTAGGGTTGACATTTTAAGAAGAAAAGGAAGTTTCACTCTGTGTTCTAGAAGTCTAAAAAACACAGACCGTATCTCAGACTTTGCTATTACAGTTCAGAGAACCCTGCTGAGCGAAAATTCATGGCTGTAATTTAGTTTCAGGCTTATGATCTATATAAATGAATTCAAATAATTTCCTCTGAAATATGGCTGTTCATAACATGCCAAATATTGAGTTATGTTTATCAGTTTGGTGGCTCTGTATCTAGGTTACAGTTTCCATGAAACAGGCAAGACATAATTAAATTCCCACAACACAGAAGTATTTGGTACTGTGACAAGTCTCCCTTACAGTGTTGTTGCGTGGGTTAAATATCGGTGGGTTTACCTTCTTTCGTACCTTACCCCAGCACCTCTTATGAGGTTCCTGAGAAATAATATAACTAATCTTAAAGGAGAAGAAGAACTGCTGATTTGTTTGCTGCTGTGAAGGAATGCATTATTTCAATATTAGGCACATTTTTAAGAATTATCCAAGTATAATTACTTATATTTGGGTAGCAAGGAAATCGGGTTGAGACTAGAGACCTGACTGTGCTAGGCACAGAACAAAAATGTGAATAGAAGAGGGGGGTCCTGTCCCCAGCAGCTTACGCTTCAAATCTACAACAGCAGGCAACGCATGATGTGCCCAGGCAGATGGAGGGGGGAAAAATAGGAGAAATGATATGAGAAAAAATGTTATCAGATCAGCTATCCTGATAGCCACCAGCATGCTAGTAGTGTAACTGTTGCTAATTGCTTTGTTGGCATCTAGACAAGGAAAAAATTTAAATAGGGAGATAAAGGGGAAGAATGGCATGGCTGTGTTTGTGCTTATGGGGAAGGCCTTCCAAAAGTGAGAAGCAGCATGGGGAAAGGTGTGAAAATGCTTTTATGGAAATGTAACAGGAGATGTTGGAGATGGTGATCATGTCAGGGGTTGGTCAGAGGTGGTAGTCAACACCCCAGCACTAGATGAGGAATGTGAGGTTGGATGGGAACAAGATCTGAAAGGTTTTGCGAGGGTGAAGAAGATTATATTTGGAGTAATCCATGGAGAAACTTGGACACAGGGTTAAAGGGCTGGAGTGAGACACCACGAAACTGAGTGTAAGACCTTGTTCTTACCTCACTTGGAGAGCTGTGCTGTGTGGGACTGAGAGGGTGACAGAGAAAGTCACACGACTTTTGGGAACCAAGAAAGTCAGCATGCTTGGCAGTTCCCTTTCGCTGGGTGCATCTTATGTGGCAGAGTATGCCATGCCTGGAGAATCCTTTTTAGAAAACCCCTAAATATAACAGCAAGGCAAGACATCTCCAGTGTCAGGTGCGAGGGGCCATGCATGAGCTTCACTATAGACTGAGCTCCCATTTTGGCTCCATTAACAGGGGCTTGTGCTTCCTGCTGGAACACAAGATGCTCTGCGTGTGTACAGTTGTACTCCTGTATATCCAAATGATCATACTTCACAAGCTCTGTCCATCGATGGAAGAAATGTTTCACTTTTTGCCTATGTAGACAAGCTGACAGAAACCAGTTGAGGTTTCTGCCCTCAGAGGAAGCCTGAGTGCAGGTGCTAGGGGCTGGGATACAGCGTACTCTGTCTGGCAGCTCACAGGCTAGGCACAGTGCCACAGTCCCCACAGAGACAGCTCTGTCTTAAGCCCTCAAAATTTGTATTTTTTAGCTGCATATGTATGTTCTGTCGCAAGGAAGATGGTGAGTATCCTATTAACTCCCTGTTACACCTAGCACCAGATGCTCTCTTTGCCCTTAGCTGCATGGCAGCACTTTATAAGACCCTCTTCACCCAAAAGCGCATGCTGTCTGCCAGTTCCCAGCCCTGTACTTTGTAAATGGCTGCTGGCAGAAAACTCTTTCCAATATTGCACAAATGGCTGCATTTCAGCCGTTTAACCTAATTTTCCACTGCCATTCTCCTAGCGATTGTGCATACTATGTAAGGTCAGAGAGTTATGGTGGTGATGAAGAATTTGGCAAGGTAGGAAATGAGCTTTTGAAGAACAGTCACTTGGCAATTTTTTTCTTCCTTCTCATATCCCACAGGGTGCACACTGGTAGTTGTTTTTTCTTCTTTTACTACTGTTTTTTTAGGCTATGGGATGCATTTGCTTTAAGTCAACCATTTTTTTCAGAGGAACTAATTTTCCTTCCCTTTGGCAAGATAATGGATGATCACATGGGAGATAATTGAACTTCTCTGATGAAGGCACAGCTCAAATTTTAAAACAGATTATTAAAAATTATTAATAATATATGAAAGTATTGTACAAATATACAAGATGGCATAAAATATGGTGAAGGTATTCTGTGAATATTCATTCTGATTTTATTAATCACAGAAATCTAGAAATCTTAAAAATAAAATCTAAATATGAACACAGCATGTTTACATGGCTTTCTCACAGTACCAGTTCATATATGGCTTATTACACTACTAATCCTTATGTGTGCTTACTCTCCCTACTTAATAAATGTAACATTAACTGTTCTTCTTCAGAGGCAATTATCTTTCATAAGCAGGTCAATTATCTTTGTTATTAATTTTATCAGAAAGACAAATTTTACATGCTAATATGATTCTTTTGATCTTAAATTATTTGCAATTTTGCACAACAGTGAAGTCCTCAAGGCAACAGATGAGAGTTCAGTATGAAGTATTGATAATAATTTTCCTTGGAGCTTGAGTGGGAGTAATAACACCAGGATATGTTTTATAAAATTTCCCTTGATGTCGACTATTCATGTGTTGATCCCAAGTGGATAGGCTGCTCACCCTCTTTCTAATAATGATATAAGAATTATTATTACTATTATTATTATTATGGATCTGGAAGAAGAACCAGATGTAGATGAGAATGAAAATCTATATTTAAACAATAATACAGTACACAATGTGGCCTCATATGCCCAGAGCTGCTACAGCATGTAAAACCTTGTGACACGGATCTTTAATGATATAATGTTTCTGTCTTGTCTAGAAAGTTCTCTGGACGAGTATTCTTGTTTCTTTAGTGGATTAAGAAGAGATCTTAAAGCTTTAGCGTCTGTCCTCAATTTTCAGAGCATGCTGCTAGTATTCGCATTGTTCTTCAAATGCACGCTCCATGATTACCTAGAGCAGAAGCCTTGGTTATTTAAGACCATGCTAAAACACTTACTGATGTAAACGGGTTGAAGGCAGACTCATTGAGCTGCTCAGTTATCATCTACTTACTGCCTGGTCTTGACTATTCTGACATTATGGCTCCACATTGTGGCCTGTTACACTGAATTTGGTGAGACCCTTGGAAGCTCACTTATCCTTGACGGTCTGGTCATTGCCTTTATTTTGACCACAGAGACAGATTTAAGGACGCGTTACTTGTTTTTGCACATATGGCCACATGCCTTTGGGTGCCTGGGGGTGTCTGTAGGCTGTAGCTTGCAACACCCACCCACTGGCACAAGCAGACGTAGGCAGCAGAGCTGGCACGGAGCAGAGCCGGGGCAGATGGATGCCTGGCAGCCAGGGCTTACAGGAGAGAGACTGCCAGCTTGCTCCTGCAGTCCAGCTGTCCCACCGAGTCCAGAAAGCCTGCCCTGAGCTGGATCTCTTCTGGAAATTTAAATTCTGGTCTCTTGTATCCCATAAAGCTGCCAGGGACTTATCTGCCTGTGGCTCTGCACAGCTCAGCCCTGAAAACGTGACAATTAAACACATTTTTCAACTTTAAGCTTTAGTGTGCCAACTTTTGGCAATGCCTGAACTGAATTAGAGGGCTATATGCCCCTTGGTAAGCCCCACAAGAGGGTGTGTTGCTAAGGCTGGGGGAAATTTTTAGTAGAAGGGACCATTTGTGAGGAATTTTTACAGAGTAAAAATTCAGTATTTTTACAGAGAAAAAAAATATTTATGGAGCACTATGACAACAGTTCTGCAGTCAGGGGTTGTCTTAGAATTATTCACTTAATTCCCAGTGCTGCTCTCACTGCTCAAATAAACAGTTCTGTTGTCTTCAGCCTTTAATCCTTGGATTACTTATTTATCATTTCTACAAGCACAAGAAAAAAAATAATCACACTTTTTTCCTGAAACACGATCAAATATTTTATCACTCAAGAATTGTTTCTATCAGCTACTGAAGTTCTCCTTCCATAAATGTAGCCATAAATGCAGGGAAGAATCATCTCATATTTTTTCATAATTTTATCTTTGCTTTAAACTGGTGGTGACTTAGAACAGGAGAAAAAGCATATACCAATGAGATATACTGTGCAGAAATTTCCTTATTTGCAACTGACTAAGGTATTTGTCCCTTGTCATTCTAACGACTAAACATTTGTAGAAACGTAACTTCATGAATCTTCATGCTATAAAATTTGTCTAACAAGAAGCCATGTACTAAGTTTCTTTGATTCCTATGTGGTTTGTTTTTAGTCTTTTATTCCTCCACAAGTGTTAGAAGTGAAGGAAAAAATAGGTGTGCATTCCACGATCTGACCCAGGCACTTTTTGCCTAGATGACCCTAGGATTACACTAAAGTAATAAAGCCACAGAAGTGAAGATCAACAGAAAAATTTGCAAGTTGGTTATAATTGCCACCAGTCAGTCAATGGGGAATTTATTTGGGCCCAAATCTGTCACCAGCACATAGTTTGTATGCAAAATCTGTTGTCAGTTGAGAGCAGAGCCCCCCATTCGTTGCCTTGATCAGCCCTCTTGCAGAACCTGTGGGGCTGTCAGAATGCTTCTACTTGAGTTGCTTGAAGTTATTTGCACATCTCTGCAATATCTGCAAAGCACTTGCTGGCAGCAGGAAGAGAAGGCCTCTCCAAAAGAGAAAACTGCTGACTGACAAGTGATGAACTGAAGAGTTGCACATGATCCTTTCCTGAGCCTTCAGCATGTTTAATTTTGGTTTCCTTTTAGTAAGAACTTTGTTTAACTGAACCCATTTATCCATTTCTAATTGCCTGCCTTTTTGCCTCTCCCTTCGTGCCATTCCTCATGTATCAGCTTCATTCCTTTTTCGTCAGCTTTGAAATCCCTGCTTTCACAGGCCCACGTTTGTGGCTTGGTACTCGCCATGCAAGATTTTCAGTGTCAAAATTCAGGTTTTCAAAAAGGCCTTAACACAGATTCTAGGTCTGTAGAAGCAAAACCTCAAGTGTTTGTTCAGAAATACTGCCATTCAAAAGTCAATAGAAACATGTAAGTGCTATGCATACAAAATTCCAGGTGCAAATTTTTAGGTCCAAGCAGAGGTAATTTTAGGTTTATCATTACATGAAGTTTTGCTGTTTAGTTTAATTAAATGGCATTTTTCTAGAGAAAAGATCCAAAACTTATTCTGGCTTCCAGGTGAACTATGGGTCACCAATGTCATGTTGTGATGAGCAAGGCAAATGCCACAAAGTGGCGTGTAGCTGGGGATATAATCTATGTAGCATGTGAAAGAATTCTATTCTACTCAGCGCATGCTGGGCTTTTAGCAAAAAACAGTACTCATTGCTGAGTGTCCAAATTTCAAGACAGACATGGGCTAGTTGTACGAAGTCTAGGCAAGATCCTTGTGGGAAGTTGATCAGAGGCTTACAGAATACATTTTTGTCAGGAGTGATTGAATGGAAATTAAAATAGAGGAAGGGGTGTGAGAACAGTCTTTGAGTATATAAAGGGCTACAGTAGTTAGGAAGAGAATAAACTGTTTTTCACAGCCGCTAAGGACAGGACAAAAAATGATGGACTTAAATTGCAACAGAGAAGACCTGGCTTACACGTTAAGCCTTTCTCCCAGCAAGGATAGCAAAGCATGGGAGTACATAGCCTGGGAAGGTGGAGGAATCTCCACCATGAGAAGTACTCAGCAGACAAACATGTGCTACGAATGGCATAAGCATAGTTCATCCTGGCCTTCTAGACCTGTGAGTCTGCAATCATCTCTCTGATTGCATTAGATGGTAGCAACACAGAATTAAAGTAAGTGGCAGCCTAAAGTAATTAATTGTATTTCTCTGAATCATACAATAGTGATGACTTTTACAGAGAGCATATCAGATTATACCGTTCTTGCTTTCATACCAAACTCATAACAGAGGGACAGGAATACTAGACACATTCCTTTGTTTTGATTTATGTCTTCCTCATGCTCCACTGCCTATTCCTGTCTGCATATATGTATATAATTAGCAGCATGAAAAGAGGTATTTTTGTCTTCTTCCTGCTGCCTAAATAAAGATATAATACACATGAAATAATTAGATATTTTGGCTGCTGTAATATCTACAGAGTATGACTTCTGCAGAGCAACAAACTATGACTGGTGGGAGAAACCCAGTGACAGAGTGATCTCCACAAGAAAGCAGCCATTGCTGGAGGAAGGCAGTTTTCTTAGTGACTGAATATTTCAGTGGTAGATAAATCAAGATAAATTTGCCATTTTCTATGAAAAGTTGATGCTTTTTGGTCTGAAAATTAGTGTCAGAGTACATTACAATGCTGAGCATGGTTTTTGCTGTAATTAAAGACTTGAACTAATTCCCAGTGAACAGGGAAGGTTTTGAGAAGGAGTGTAGCTGCATACATTTCCACATTGTATTTACTGCACTGTGCTTGGAGAACTGGAAAAAACCCAACAAACCGCAGCACAAAATAGTTCTGTTATGTAATCTTAATGGCAAGCGAATTTACTTGTTTGTATGGGGGCTGTCGTGCCTGCTTCTTGGTAGATGTCATGCATGTGACCGCCTAACTGCTGCATCCTCCACATTCTTACTTTCTCCTGTTGCTTCGTCTGCTTCCTCTCATCTCCAAAGTGTAACGCTTGTGGCCTTTCTCTTCTAGCTCAAAACCTCTATTTCCCTTTTTTCTACCTGCTTTGGATGTGTCAGTTTAACCACCAAACTTTACACATTTTTCAGCAAATTCATTACATACACGACCAAACAAACATAATATAGTGGTGTGAGAGGACAGTCCAGTTGTATTATGCATTTGCTCATGCATACCATCACACTGTTTTAGGTGATAAATGTTCACATCTCCTAGTCAAATCTGCACGCCAACAAATGAAGAAACGAAAAACATGCTGCAATGATGCCGACTGCACAAAAAATTCAGAGAAACAGTCATCCATCTTTAGAACTGTTTTCCCTTCTTGTTGTTTACTACTTGCCTGAAGGTGGCCAGTAGGGCGGGCAACAAATGCATCCTCTTTTTTTCCTTTCTCTAATACTCTGATGATCTCCTCTAATCCTTGTGGGTAAGGACTGCTGAGGTCCTTATGCAAAGGACACAAATGGAGTTTCTCCTCCAGCATTTTAGTTTACATCAGAAGTGTGCTTTTGAGGCAAATCTCCAATCACCCCCATTTATTGCACACTGCTCTGCATCACAGAGATTTGGTCTTGCTTTTCAGCACTACTTGCTAACAAAGACACATAGTCAAAGGCTGTATATAGGTTTAACCGTGCCTGTGTTCATGGGTTCCCTAAGTCAGCTTGAATTCTACTATTAAGATGAAAGTAGCTGTCATCTTTAAAATCTGTATGTTATACTTGAATCACAAGTGGTTATCTGTATTTGTATTTTCATGGACACTAATTTATGTGTAATTTTTTTTTGTGGCAAAAGCATATTTAAGTCAAAAGTTGACAACTATGTCTTCTCTTAACTAGCCAAGGCTCTCTGTGTAAGAAGGATAGAGGATGACTCTTTTCATTACATCATCTTTTCTGAATCCTAAACATAATTGTAGATAGTTAAAGTGTAGTGTCTCCATGTTCTAGTGGCTTAAAATTACTGCTTCTTAAAATGCTGACCTTCAGCAGGTATCAGGAGAACATGCCATGCTCACTTCTTATTACAAGTAGCCATGCATTGACGCATCCACACCAAGCATTTTTCAAGTTGCTGCTGCTGCTGTGTATCTCAAGGTACTGCTTCCTACTGGGGACTCATTCTCTAGCTAACAACACTGGTTAACAAGTTGACTGGAGGGATGATACCAAAACAAAACCTGAGTGAGATAATTAGTTGGAGGGAAGGTTTTGCTGTTTCTGCCTGTGAAGATGTAGGAGGCCCACCACTGGTCCATCAGTCCACTCTGAGCAAACTGGGCTGTGCCAGCATGGCCAGTTCTCAAGATTTTGTTGGCAGCCTCACAACCCATGTACATTTATGACTACTGCAGTAATGAAATTAATGTCTCAGATGATTGCATTCTAAGGAAGTAAATTTTCTAGTCCTCAGGGTTGCAAGGAAAGATGGCTGAAGCCATGTAAAAAGTGCATCTAGAAATCAAATCAAGGAACACACAATATATGTATCTCTAATTAAGGCAAAAATCCCATGAATGTTTAAGAAATCTCATGACTTGGGGATTTTTCTTCAGCACTTGGGAATATCAAGCTTCCCTCAGTCACATTAAACAACAATTTTCACAAATATGCCATGCTGTGCCTCTTAAATAGTGAAAAACAGACTTTGTTATGACATTGGGTTCGTATTTTTGCATTTTTTTAATGTGTGCAATATCTGTGGACATAGACCTAAGGGGTGCATTTATACAGACGTATAAAATTATATATGCAATCAATAGATGATATATGTGTATAATTTAATGAAGCAAGCCAAGGTGGCATTTTGCTGTCTCCTCCTGCTGATAAGAAGGGCAGAGTTGTCTGTCTTACACTATAAGTCTTAAATGAATTAGTAGAATAACAATGTTTTAGTTGTTTCAAGTTCATTCATCTGCATAAACCTTACAGTAAAGTTGCCATTAAGCTGCAGAGAAGTTATTTTCATTAACATATAACCAAAAATGCAGGTTGTTATTTTAATGGAAATTGAAGCTAAAAATAGCATGCACTTTGGTGATACCTGCTCTTCCTTTCATACTTACCTACTATATTTTTTTTTAAATGGCTGCATGTCTGAGTACCCTTTCATAAAGCTTTCAAAGGATCATCTATTTTTCACATTCTATTTTGGCTCACTGACTTCATCAAAGGTTTAACGAGCATAAAGAAGTGATAGACAGCTGAATACGTGCTACCTTTCTGACATAGCAGGGTGGGGATTATGCCACACAGATGATTTGATGACAGACTGTACAGAGCGGTGGATTGCATGTCATGTCTGTTTTTTAACAGAAAAGTGAGCACTTTACAGCAAGCTGTCTGGCTGAGTGTAGAAGAAGATTTTGTAATATGATGTGACTGGCAGGAGGGGAGCAAAAGGGAAGTTACTGCATTAAAGAACTGGACTTAATTGCCAAATACCAAGTTGGATCATGTAGGAGGTACCTGAGGAAGCAGGTATGATGGAAACAATTTTAACGGACATTTCCCCCAAAGCAATGTGTTTCTATTTTGTTCAAGACAAATTAGTTTGGCATGGTGCTTGGTGTATTCTACATCTTTGCCATTAAAATAGTGCAGATTAGAGAATGGATATAAAAATTTGCTCTCTGCAGATTTTTTAGTAG
>VYZW01055874.1:25520-36965 GCA_013401315.1 Balaeniceps rex
AGAATAGGCTAAGTAAAGACTGCTAGTTAACTGTAAATTGGCCTACCGTCATTCTTATTTTCATTCTTTGTCCTGAATAAGCAAAATTCAATCCTTAACAGATAAAAATCAAGCCAGGTCTATCACAGTATTTTGGATGACCTTATATCCAAAGAGTGCTATAGCAGAGGCGTCAATAGGAAATGAAACAGCAGTAAAGAAAGAAGATTGACACAGATTTTTCAACGTCTTAAAGTCAGATGGAGAAGAGCTACTAACAAGGGAATAATCCAAGATACAGCTGATAAAGATTATTCTACCCAGGAGGCTCTGGGGCTCAATAGTAAAGCTTACTAAGCGTAAAGAGGCTGAAGGTTCATCAGGAATCAGTGGAAATCCTTGGAAGGAAGCAGCATGCTCCAAGCTCTCTGTCTCTTCCAGCCAGAGATAGAATTATCTGGTTTAAAGTAATCTGTTAAAATTTATCAAGGAAGGATTAAGGGAAAATATGCATACATAGGAATGTTTATATCCTATGAACTTCCAGGTAAATAAAAATGTTTTCTTCTGCAGATGATAGTTTTTATCAGTGTAATCAGACACTGACAGTACCCAGAATGAAAGAGACACAGGAACCATGTTATGCATATCATGTTAACTTGTCTGAGAAACAGATAAGCTGCAGCATCTTGAACTGTATCATTGCTCCATTGAGAAAGGAGGTACTTGGCCTTGGGCTGTTGCATTTGACTGGAATCTGATAGTGACACAAAGGGGTCAGAAGAACCTTACAGCTCATGCTCACCCTATAAGTGGTATTGCTTCCTGCTCCTTTCCAGACCAGGACAGTCCTTTTGATTTTTTTAGATGTAATAATTCTTGGATGCATTTTGGGGGCCTTGAAATATTTGTCTTTGTTCTGGATATGAGGAGAAGAGCGGGGCCAAAGTTCTAGTTATTTTTTGGTTTTGCAGTGTAAGCTCAGAAAGCAAATGTGGTGTGAAATAGAAATACTGCACAAAACTGTGGAATGTAAGAACAAACTTTATTCAGAGATGGTCAGAAGAGATCAAAAAAGTGATGCCTTAGAGTAACAACTATGAAATCTTCTCTGTCATTTATAAAACTGGTCCAGCTCTCTGAAAATCCCTTGAGTTTAGGGATAATTTTTTTATGCTGAATATGTTCGCATATTGCTAGTTATAAAACTAGAAACCATATTATCAACCGTGAAACTATATAATTAGTTTCTTTATGGGCCTGCAGTTTTGCTAGATAAAATAAAAACTGTCACCAAATGCAGATGCCATTATGACTATGACAGGTCATTTACGGAAAAAAGGTTGTGTAGAATAACATCTGATAATTTGTTGGAAACATTAGCATATAGATGGCTATGGGATGTGTGAAATATTATCACAAGAATTCTAATCTAAATTGCTGCAATGTCCAAATAGGATTTAGTGTTTTGTTACTATAATGCTCATAACAGTTCAGACTTAAACAATTTATAGACCTAGCATTCAGCTGTGAATAGAACCATGCATTCTTTCTCCCTGTTAAAATATTGAGAGCTGTTGAGTTGAGAGCATAGATTACTGTTATTATACAAAGATATGTGATCAAGTGTTCAAAAGTGACTAATAATCCTGAGGAGAAATGATGATTTTTTGCTCCAAGACATTTGTATAACCGAGGCAATATTTTTTTTCTAATCATACTATTTGGCTAAAATCAGTAGGAGTGTTTTTGCAATACCTGCAACCAGAAGATTAGGTAAATATTTCCTGAAAAGTAAGAAAGCTTTTCTGTAACTCTGCTCCATTAGGCACTATGTTAGAAAGTAAAGAAAAAAAACTACTTATTTGCAGAGCCACTGTCTGTGAGTGGGACAAAAAAACCCAACAAATTATACCATTTCATGTGCAAATGGAGTGGTTTAAGGCAGGCTACCCTGACCTATGTACTCATGTGATTCATTGGAATGGGGACCAGAAATTTCCTGAGCCTGAAATCCAAGATTACCCCTGTGCCAGGAAAGTAATGAGATGGTAGCAAAGTTGGAATTCTCCTTCTGGCTGCTCAGGGAACACTGCTACTAAATGCACTTTGCATCCTCCACTGCTTGCATTGGCTATGCAGATCTTCTTGACTTTGAACTTAGTGCTAGGAATCATTCATCAGATCAGAGATAACACCTAATTTTTCACAAAGATGCTTGATGTTCTCTCTAAGAACTTCCACAAGAGCATTGGTAGCAAAAATAATACTCTAACAGCTGCATATGTATATGCTACTTTGGTATCTTTGCTCCAAAACTCAACATGGGAAAGTAAAGCCCTTTGCCCAAATGCCAGTGTCTGTGGCAAAATAGTAAACTTGAAAAATCCCACAGCTCATGGAAGCTATAAAAATGATCAACATAATTTCTGCCTGCTAAATAGGTTGCTCCATCTCCTCCAGGACTATGCCTTCTAATTGGGATTTCTCTCCATCAGTTTGTTTGGGTTCTGTGGGCCTTATATTTAATACTAATACACTTGCATTCCTTGTTTTTTAAGTAAACACACATTCTTTCTAATGTCTGCAAAGATATAGGGAATATAATTTTCTTCAGTTAAGCACATCTTAAAAGAGCTGCAGACTAAATACGAAGAAACCAGATTTCTTCCTGCTTATTTAAAAAGGAACCTCCCTCTAATCATGCCTTTCAGTAATGGCAAATAGGGATTAATTCCTCAATAAATGAAGTAATTTTACATATTTATATGTAAGTGTGTCAAAAAATATACATAACATATGATGGACAGGACCTTGTTCTGCACTGATTTGGGGGAAAACAAGATTTCTAATTATGAATGCAATTTACTGTGACAAAATGTAATAACAACTTCTGATTTTTTTCTAGATTAAAAAATCATTAAAACATTCTAAACTTTTCCATATCAGTTCCCTTATTTAGGGTAGGAAAACAATTTTTATAAAAGAAAGAGTGGTAGATGATATAAGCTGGTTAGAATTTTTGTGTTGTTTTTAAGAAGCTGGTTAATTACTGAACTAGACCTTACATAAGATAAAAGACCATAATCAAACTTCTAGGCATACATCTCAATTACAACCTGTGCTTGTGTTCTTGGAAAAACATCTACCTACACTCCAGCTTTCAGGTCATTAATGATGCAAAATTATTTAAGAACACTTCCATAATTACTTAGGGCCCAAAGACTGCCCGTTCTGAAAATACTGGGGCACATTGCCTGTCCTAAATGCATGGATCCAACTGTTTGACTCTAACGTTATCAATACCTCAAACAAAGCAGCACCATGCGATCTTGGAAATGCGAGGATCTTCTCTAGAAGTGACATTGTCTCCCCTGTAGTAGCAGTAATGTCTTAAACTCTGTGTTCTTCCCTACCAAGTAACCTAAAGGAATATAAGATGAAAAAGCCATATCAATCTGCTATTAATTTAAATTACATTGCATGCTCCCCAAGTTCCAGACTTCTAATGATGAATCTGCATTTACATGGAGAATAGAGGGGGAAAAAGAACTTGCTCTAGTAGCTAGATACAAGGAATGGTGAAGTTGAGGCCATAAAGGGAAGCACTCCAGTGGGTGCTCTTTCCTAAGATGAACTGAGACACTGTTGCGTGTCTGTCCTCAGAGCAAGCATACAAATACAAAAGGAACCTCTTCATTCCTTTCTGACTAGGTCAATTAATTGCACTGGTTGATTGTTAAAATGAGTGTTAAGTGACTTCTCTTTCAAATTTTCTAATGCAAGAGCAACACAAAGAAATTTGACTTGATTACCTGCTGTATTAATTGGTGGTTTGATCATTTGGATACATTGATTTATTGATTCAATTTTAATTGTGACTTTGATTGTCACAGTTATGATCATCGCCCTGTGCCACTTTTAATTAGTTCTCTGAAACTGTAGTATATCACATTGGTAATGTGTTTGTTTAGTTTTATTAGAAGGATGAGCAAGCAAATATAAAAACTATAAAAAATCCACAGGTTTGTATTTCCTCCACAAAATTGCCACATGGGTCATGTACTCAAGGGCAAAGACAATATTAATGTACTTGCAAACTACTTGGCTCACCTTTGAAATTAATATTAAGTCGCTCATATTTGACTTAGTCAACAGAAATGAGAGTGGAATATGCTTCTTTAATCTAAAGATTAGAACATGTAGATGAAATATTAGGTATCTAGATATTTAACACTGTTTTCTTTGGACTATTTTAAAGGAGTCTGGTTTTGGATCAAAACTATTTTTTTTAATAAAATTTCTATTTTAATCAGAACATTTTTCTTTTTTCTGATCAAGTAGAAGCTAAAACGGAGACATCTTTGGATAAAATCTCTTAAGTCTTGCTAAAACTTTGATTTTGCAAACATGAAGTGTTTTTATCAACACAAGATTTGAAAATCAGCATTTTGAGAGCTTGGGTTTCTCTCAGAAAATAATTCACTGTAGTCACTAATCTAATGAGTATCAGGAAAAAGAAGCTGGAATTTCAAGCACACCCAAAACACCATTTTAACCCATTAATATTACTTTTATACTTTGGCCTCATCATTATCAACCAATATGTTACGTGCCCATTGCCTCTTCATGGAGCATGGCTACGATCCTCAGGAAAGAGGTCTAAGTTCACTCAAATTATTAACGGCAACAAAAGAATCTTTCTAACTGGGAAATTAGCTTCCACTCAAATTTTACCACTGTGAGTAATCGCCAAAGATAAGTCTGGGGAGCACCTACTCTGTTTCCTTCCTCTGTAGCTTTTCTGAGACACAGGAGTCACACAAGGAGCAGGACCAAGACTGTGTGGTGTCTGCTGCATTTGCCTCCAGGTCTCATACAAGAGTATTCCAAGCACAAGCCTAGTAGACATCTTCCATGCGACAAGAAAAATACTTTCTTTTTCTTTTCTGTACATATTTAAATATTTGTTTAAAATGGCACAGATTCAACAGACAAAATTGAAGGCCTTATTTCAAAATATCCTGTGTCCTATTAGCTTGAGCACTCTTATGGAAATGGGAGACCTGAGTTTTAAAATTTAACCAGGGAGAGAAATCATGAATCCAGGTCTCCAGCCGATAAAATGAGACCTTTGTTGGGAAGGAATGAGTGATTTATTACTGCTGTGTACCTCACTGGCGTCCTGACTTCAGTACCACAAATATTAGAACAGGCAGCACAAACAATAAAGCAGACAGGACTGGGAGAAGAATACTTATCTTGTGTTTCCCATGAAGCTTAAATCTGAAATAGGTGCCAGGTAAATTAATCATCAAGACCTGGGTGCTTTTGCATAGCTCCATAAATAGATACCAGCATCTAATGAACTTCACTGATTGAAATTCCTGTATACAGAAAGTGTCCTGGATAGATGAGGGGTTCGTGACGTTTGTGTGGGGTTTGGTATCTAAAACGACAGGTAGCTGCCCATGTAGCCCAAGGGACAGCCCTGCAGCACAATGGTGAAAACATCCGTGGTCAACACCAGCGTTTTTTCTGTGAAGCAGATACCACACCAATAAAGACGCTGACTTCTTGTTTGAAACCTCACAGAGGCCTGCCTGTCTTGGGAGCTGGGCACCTTGCCCTCTCCCTATGCTGTCCCCATGGCTGCTGAGATGTGCAGGGACTGGGAACACTCTGAGCACCCCTGACATGCTACCGGGGAGCTGTTTGTGGTGGCCACCTCCCGCTGTACTCCCAGCCCTGCAAGGGGTTGTGACAAAATGTCTGAGGATGTGTTTCCTCCTGTTGTTCACATCATTGAAATATTTCTCAGCTGCAATGGAGATGGGCCAGGGTTCTAACAGGCACCTCAAGATTTATCACTTGTCAAAGTACAACAGCACTGTTATTTATTCAAAGAACACTGAAATTTTGCCTGGTTGTTAAATAAGAAACACTGCATCATTACAGCATTATTATGTTGTAGTTTTGGTTTACAACTTTTGGCTGGATTTTGGGCTGAAAATGAAAGGAAAACATTGTTAAAAAAAAAATTGAAGATGTTAGCAAGGCTGTTGAGCTCTTTCTCCTTTCTTTCCATTCTTTTATATTATTGCATTATGCAATGTTAAAGCACCAATTAACTCACAGAAAACGTTCCAGGTTCTCATGATTATTAATCTCTGCTTTTCAAAGAGCTAACTGAATTACTGTTGTATAAACCCAGAGCATTATTCATGAGGCTGTGGCTGAAACAGCATTTCTTTCAATCTTCAACAAGAACAACCATATCCTTAATGAACAAGAGCAAAGTGGAAATAAATCCGACAGAGGATTTTGATATTAAATTTGAAAAGACTACAGTCTATCGGTCTGGGCAAGAGAATTACATAAAAAACAGAAAAATAATGTTTGAATTATGCATGCTGGAAAGAAAGAAGGAAATGTGTCCTGGTTGCATGAAAACATTAGGAATATTGTGATGATCAGCTTGGCTGTATAAACCTCACAAATATCATTAGGTACACCTTTCCTACTTCGTAGCATATCATGTCAGCTAAGTATAACTGATTATTATGACTGCATGTTAAAAAAAAAAAAATCTTTAAGTTTCCATGAACCGTCACTTTATATCCTTGAATAAAATCTCACTGATTTTATTATTATTTTCCCTTGGACACTCCAGTATATTTAGAACAGTATGCAATAAATCTGAGACTAAAAATGAAAAGAAAAATGATTTAGCTCATTTTAAGAGACAAATTTAGGTATATATTTGCATTACATTGTTTCTATTAAGCCAGTCTCTGCTGAGGGATGGTTCAATGCATGATTTAATCTAAAAATCTACTTTTTTCAAAAATTCCTTTCCATAGTAAAAGTGAATTTGCCTCCATGATGATCATTTCTGCAACATATGCACCATATCATAACACTAGACTAACTCACTGCTGTTAGCACCCACAAGTACACAGACAGGCTACGAGGGTCAGTGGCATTCAGTGCTACTTTTCCACCCCACATACACATGGAGGTAAAACCTTGCCCCTGCTGTAAGACTTCCCTATGAAATCTGGGGAGGGGGCGGGTACCCCTGCAGTGCTGCAGGAGAGGTTTCTGTCCCACCTGCTCAGGCAGACAGGTTCTTCTGGAGACCTTGAACTGCACATAGCCTCTGCATTGTCTGTATGGCATTTTTCTGTACTTCCATGAGGACTTTACCACTAAGCACCTGGACATTTTTCTGAGGCAGAAATTAGCACCCACATAAAGAAAATTCGATCATATCCTTCAGTTCATTAAGTGCCTTTAATTACCACTCTCACATTAGTCAACAGCAGCTGGCTATTCTACACTCAACTCAAAAGCTATTTTTATTCACCTGCATTAACACCCCAATCACTTATTTCTGTTGATCGTGTTTTGTCTGTACTGCAGCAATGCTACAAAGGCATCAGGACCCCTTTCTGTTAGATACTGTGTATTTTTTTCAATGTCTATTTACTCGAAAGAGCTTGCCAACCAAGTATAAAATCAGAAATGGATACAACGAAGATTGGAGAGTCCTGAGGTAATGATGAAATTATTATATATAATATAAAGAAGGAAAAAGCCTTACGTCAAACCATCCATAAAACTAACCAGCTAATTTGAAGACTGCAATCATATAAAATCTGCATGTGAGGGGGGACCATACCAGCAAGACTCTGCTTGCTGGTCTGTCTAGGAGGGTGTTGCTAAAACCATATTCCCATCCCTTTGCAGAGGAGTAAAGTTATGCCAGTTTTCATAATTAGATGGAAGAGACTGATGAAACTAACATGTTTGGAAAGCACTTCAGTCAGTGTTGCTGGATCTGCAACTTTCATGGGAAAACAAATTTTGGCCCAAATATTTCATTCAGTTCTATTGATGAATGGTTACTCTGGCCATGGACATGAAGACATAGGACATGCTTGTATGTGACTCAGATTTGTCAGCTAGAGCACGTTAATCATTCATAGCTGCTTTGGCAAACCACCAAGGAAGGCTTATTCTTAGACATGTGCAGTGCTAGTCTCACCAGAGATTTTTATATAAAGCAAATAATTAAATAGATATGAAGTAAAACCAGGAGACAACATAGCTGCAAAGGTGTCACCTACTAGATTCACTCTGTGGTGTGCCCAGCTTCCTAAGCAGTGTTTGTTTTTAAATGGTCTTTGCTTCTGTGCTTAGGTAGAGTATGTTAATAAGACACTCTATTAAGAAGAGAAAGAAAAAAAACTTTTGTATAGGGTAGGGGGTTTTTTCCAGATAATTTGTGTAATATTGCTACATCATTTGTACCCAATTCAGTGACAAGCTTGTAAAGGGACTTTATCACACTCTGTGCCTGCAACCAATTAAGGTAAAAAGGGCCTTTGTTCAGCTAATCATCTGAGTGTTATCAAAATGATCCTTCTGGGCCCCATTTAGAAGTCTAAATACCTCTGTCAGTTCAAGTGTAGTGCATGTAAATAACTAAAATTATAAATATCGCTAAATGAAATTGCTAGTGATCTGGTAGCCTGCCAATAAACTCTTGCTCAGTGAATTCACTGAGTTGAGAACAACAAAGAAGATGCTGTAATCGGACAGCATATGGCAAAGTTATGTTTAAAGTTTCCAAGTAGTGTTCTTTTTCTGACTCATATTTAAATGATGTGCTATGGAAACAGAGGGTATATAACTCAGCTTGTGGTAGAAGACAGATGTTCTAGGCAACAAGAAATTAAAGGAATATACTTCAAGTACCTGACTTGATGTTTTCCTTTGTATTTTTATGCCCCAAAAGTAATACCACAGATGTCGAATGTAGGACTTTAAGCAGTTTACTGATAGAAGTCATTTTACATTCTTTAATAGGACACACCTCTTGTTTAAAATAAGTCAGTGAGTTTCATGAATCAAACATTTTGCAACTGCAGGGTCTCATTTAACTTTTGTTTACTTGTACTATGAGTAGTAATAATATCTTTATATGCAATAATGTATGGTGTACAAATACATCCACTTTTTTATGGATCAGAAATAGCCAGAGCTGAGTTAAAAATCAGACAGGCAAGGAAGTAAAAGCACTTTGCACAAATCTTTACGAGATTGTCCTTTGGTCTGGAGTGATGATGTACAGGTCCAAAATTTTTTTCAGTGCATATTTTGGAAACGTCTGTGGATTTTGTTATTCAAAGATGTGAAAATTCACTTCCACTTAAAATGCTTTACTTTTCAGGTGCTTGAGCAGCACCTTAAATAATTCATTTCTTTTTCTATTTGAATGGAATTTCTTCAAAAATGTCATCTGCCTGTGAAATGTAAATAAACACACTAATAGTCTCAGAGAATAAAGAAAACCTGGCCACATTCACATATCACTTCCATTTTGTGCAACTGTGATAAGAAATATTGTTTTTAGAAATAAGATTTACAGCATGACATCAAATTCTGGTCACCTACAAATGGCTATACTGGATGAGAAAAATGACCCATCATTATCTTATCCCCAGAAGTGGCCATGAACACAAGTCTAAGGAAAAGCAAAAACAGAGCAAGCATTTATGATACCTCCCATGAGTACACTCAGACTTTTCCTGGTTTATGCTCAGGGGGATTCCTGAGACTGATATGGATTGTTATTTAGTTCTCCTCATCTGATCTCTCTTCCAAGAAGTTGTCCAGTAATCTTTGAATCCATGTAAAATTTTTGCTTCCACAAAGTCCCTTGGAAAGGATTTCCATGGGAGTAATACCCACTGCAATGACCTTGTTCTCCTACTGACAGAGTTAATGAACCATTTCTAACCATGGTCTCCATGTCTCCCATCATTCTGCAGATCTGTCATAATCCCTCTACATCAGCTCTGTCTGGGCTGCAGCAGACTCCCTGAGTCAATCTTGCCTCACACAGAAACCGTTTCCTACTTCTGATGATGCCTGTCACCTTTCCCTGAATCTTTTTTGGTTCTAATATGTCCTTTATTAGAATGAGGGGATCAAAACTGCACACCACAGGTGGGGTGTGGGAGAACTAAAAAATTTATTCCAGTGACATAACAATATTTTCTGGTTTGTATTCTGGTTTTTTCCCTATAATTCTTAACTCTGGATTTTGTTAGATGGCTACTAAGCACTGAGCTGATGCTTTCAGGGAACAACGAAATAGAACCTCAGATCTCCCACCTGAGTGGTAACAGCCATCTCAAATGCATTTTGACCAAATGCATTATTTTACATAAAACTGAATTCCATCTCTTATCTGATTGCCTAATCATAACATTTTATAAAGTCTTTTGCAATTCTTCATAACCTGCCCTTGTCTTGTTACCCTGAATAATTCCAAATCACCAGTAAACTTTCTCCCCTCACTTTACACTCTACACCCTGTTTTATAGATCATTACTACGCAACATCTTCTCTTAGACCTGTCCAGACTTCCTCTACCCAAGGTGATATGACACATTAGGATGGAATATGTTCCTAAACCAGTGCTTTTCCAAGTAATTTCCTAACAATACATTCTCTCATCTCCATTTGCTATCTGTTCTCAGAGTTATTCTTGTTTATTTCTGGATAAAGTCAACACATGAGAAGAAAATATATTTAGCAGGCTGCTTGAGAGGAACTTTCATTCCAGGCCCTGGTGATGAGTGACTTTCCAATTGCAAGTTCTTGCAAATGTATTTGGTACATTGTAGTCACACTTACAAGTCTAGGAATGATGGAAACAAAATAATGACTAAAAATGAAAGCTTGCCTTTAAAATTGCAGTACAACGATTGTGACTTCTGTTATTGTGGAGACAGTAATTAGTTACTTTGCATCTTTTAAGCCTTGGACCAGTGTTGGCACCATTGATTGAGACAAAGTAATAGTTCTTGAAAACCTCTAAAAGAGCATGTGCTGGAAGAGCTGTTATTCACCACTATTAACTGTCTATCCTAAATTATTCTGGTCAACATTCATATGTACTTATTTTTTTCATGGGATTCTTCATACAGCTGATTAGATCAGTTCTCTTGTTTCATTGCATGTCAGTATGACCAGCCTGTGCTATTCTTTCTCTTTGCTTCTTCTGTGCTACTTTTGTAAGAGAATTATTTTCTCTCATATCTGTTGATTTTAACAAATTTTCCTGGGAGAAGTGTAAAGGCCCAATCCAGTAAATATTTTTTGAGAATAGAGACTACCACAGTTATTTACACCTCTGTGTATTACAGAATTAGGTATAAAAGTTTCATCAAACTGCAATTAAAATAGAAATGCTGGAAAAAATCTGACGTAAAGAGGTCTACAAATGTAGACTTTCAATGGAACCTTGCAGGGTTTCTGGCATAGGTTCTGCTACGGTTATTACTGTTGTTATTACAATGTTATGATACATTTTTAGCTATTGATTTTCTTCTCCCTGTGAAGATATAATATACAAATTGTCAGGAATATGATGAGGAAAGAGTCCAATAT
>VYZW01055886.1:2729-30307 GCA_013401315.1 Balaeniceps rex
GTTCTCAGTTACCAGCATTCTATCGTATGGTTGTCTGCCATTATTAATAGGTTGTAAATATAGATCATCTATTTATCATACCATCTTATCCTAGGTGTTATTCTTGCCTTACTTTCAAACTTCCAGATACAATAAACTAGCTAAACAAGTGTGATAGCTGCACCTGCATTCCTTTTGTATTGACCATTATGCATCGTATTGGGCAGACACCTAGATCTGCTTTCTATTCAGCTGGCAGTTAAAAACAAATCCTACATTTCCATATGTAGCTGCCATAATAGTGGGTCACTTCTAGCTATCCTTGACCTATAAGAAGGAATATCGTTCTGCCTTGGTACCAGGATCCAGAAATAATTTACTTCTCTTCACTTTGTTACTAATTTCAAATAAATTGTTTAAATTACAGTTGTATCATGCTCTGTCCAGCTCCTAGATCCATTAGAGACTTAAGCCCACCCCCTTTGCAGCCCACGCTCTTCAGAGGTATCTTCTTCCTTGGATGAAATCATGATGAGCTCCTTCTTGTCTTTTTAAACTTGCCCTCTGCTCCTTTTTACCTATTTTTTTTAAATTGTATCCTCTCCAGTCTCTGTCTTCCCATTGTTTTCCTACCACCTTCAAGCTGTTTTGATTCTTGTCTCTCACAGATTTTACACACTTACTTACCCTTTGTCGTTCTCATAATCACATCCATTGTCCATACAAATCTATGTGTTTACTAGACTTTGTTTTTATCTTTGGTCTGGAATCTTAGTCAGACTTTCAGTTCATGAATGTGATTGTTAACTTGACTTGGGTCTTCATCTGATACAGTTAGGGTTCCTAACTTCTGCTTCAGTGGAAAGGCTGTTCCTTGATGTTTTTTTAAAGAAGTCTTACCCTAATGGCCTATTTCCAGATAGTTTCCAGATGTCTTCTTTAAAACAGTTTCAGATTATTTAAATTGCATTCATTGTATCCTGCCTTTGCTATTTATATTCTCAGTTGTGCATAGGCATGGCAACTATACATAAATTAAATGCAAAATTGTACATTCAGTCTTGCAGAACCAAACAGATCAGTGCAGTGTTATGTGGTAGCTGTTAACCACTCTTTTTGTCTCAGCTTCCTATCTGAGATCATACAAAGCAGCTCAGAACAGAATAAAAAATAAATAGAAAATAGGAGGAGGTCTAGTAAAAGAAGCTGTAAACCTTCTTCCTGCTAGCACTTTCTGTTGTGGCATGTGCCTTATTCACACCATGGAAGAGCAGTCATGTAGTTGCTTAGCTCTGACAATCCTGCTGGGAGCACATCCGCATCCAGATTTATGTGTGAGACTAATTACTTACTGTTCTTAAGCCACTCTGAGATGCTCGGAGCCCAATAGAAATCTTGTTGGCAGTGCTAGAGAAAGCCTTGGATTTGGATGAAGAAAAAGATGGAGGCAGGAGTTTGGGCTTGTGGAAACAATGGCAGGATTGTCTAATTGAAATAGGATCAGGATTCCTAAATCCTAACATCCCTTACATCCCTTCCCTACAGCAAGCTGACAGCTGTGAAACAAGGATGTCTCTCCACATTCCCACCAAATGACCAGACAGATATTCGCTGGAGTGCTGTAATAAGATCCCAAAGTTGCTTGTAAGCTGTGAGGATATCAGTGTGATCCTTCAAGAGGAGATTTCTTATTTTCTTCAGAAAAATCTAGGGACCTGCATATCAAACACTACAAAAAAGATTATCAAGGTTGCAAAGCTTGGATCCAACATACAGGCAATGTTAGAAGTAGGTTGTTCAGAAAGACCTAATTAGTTACCCTTTCTTAAGGCATGAGTACACCATGTTTACTTGTGTGGTCACATACTTCTCTATTTTCTTCGTGGGAGGTGAGCCTTGTTTGTTTACNTGTCAGATGTTTTCAGGAGAAAGGGTAAAGAAAAAAGTTCTTCAATGCTTTGTCTGAATGTAAGTTATTATGTGTAGTATTAGAGGAAGAAGAGAAATCAGACCAGTCTACACAGAATCTGTGAGGGTTGGACTCCTTCTTTCCACATAAAAGATACATATATTAAATTTAGAAGTGGAAGAAGATGTAACCACAATAGGTAGCAGATGTGATAGGGTAACTGCTAGCGTGTAAAAACCCTCCAATACTCTAACCTCAGATTATTTTCATTTTCAAAAATTCTGAACCACAGCATCCTTATTAATGCTTTGATATGTTTTGAAATTGTGTAGTTGGAGAACAGTTTTTGTGTTTGTAGGCAAGGTCAGCTGATGGCACAATTTAGAAAGGGTGTGGGAATGGCAGGAGATGAGGAAGGTCATAAAATTACTGCTGCATCCTGCAATCTGTGGTGTGACATATGGGATAACAAAAATGGAGTGTCCGCAGTCTGCTTTGTAAATCTACTTTACAGACATAAATGCTTTCTGAGTCGGAAAGGAGCCTTGTGTGGGATCAGTTCTACAATTTCTTCACTGACTCTGTCATCGTTGTCCCAGAGACCAGTTTATGATCAGTGAGACATGGCTCATGGGCTAAGCACTGGGAAGTGTGGTTTTGGTGGAAGACTGACTAACTGACTATACTTTTTTTTTTCTTTTTAATAAGACAAAGAAAAAGAAAGTTTTGAAAAGTTAGAAAGAAAATATTTTGATTTGTGCTCTTGCACTTTTTTTGAAAAGTCAGATTTTAATGCTACCTAGTATACTTTGGGGAAGGCTACAGCCAAATACTGTATTTGGCTCTTGTCTGTGCAATGAATTGGTTAAAGCCTAAATTCCCATTAATTTAGGGAAAATCTGTGGCTTTGACATGGTGGGAGATATTACCACATAGAATGGGACTTATTTTTTATGTAATGTTTAAGATCAGTCTATGATTTTCAGTGTCCCAGCTCTTTTTGGAGAAGAAAAACTAAAAGTATTAAATTACTATTTTATGTGCAGATTATGTCGCAAAATCGTCAGCAAAGAAATTAAGTACTTTTGATCTATTCAGTGTTAGATACAGAAATCTCTATGGAATGAGAACATACTATTTTTCTGTATAGTTCTAGTGGCTAATATGATCAGTGAATTAATAATATAAACCCATTAAATACTGATAGACTGTAGTTTTCTGTACATATCTCAAACAAAGTAAGGCAGCTCAATTAGCCTTATCCTCATCCTCATAAATAACTTTGTGCTCCATTCAGACTCTGAGACCTCTGTTTATATTCAATAATAGTAAAGCCATAATAATGATTTACAATTGAATGGATAGTATGAAAGTTCATTGACAACGTACTGCAACTTTTCTTGTTCAGAGGTATGGTTAGTTATACTTTTTAGGTCCAGGTGATCTGACTTTACATATATTAAAAATCAAATGTAGGTTATAAAGTGTCCTGTTTTATTCTAATTTTATAAGGAAAGTATTTTAGGGGAGGTGGCATGGAGACAGTGAACCTCCTCAGTGCTAGGCCATGTACATTAGGCCAAATCACAAAAATCTTCTAGAATCTAGTCTATGTTTTATTTCAATCCATTGCCATCCTGCTAGTTTTCTGAGGATATTTTATACTTTTTTGGTATTTCATGATGCAGACTTCTTTAGACTAATTAGGACAATGATGTCTTTTCTTTGCTTGTTTGGCGTTTATTTTTGTCTTTGACTTATCTCAAAGAAGTTACTAATGACAGAATTACAAGTTAACCATTATTTCAGGGTCTGCACAGTAATGATACATTGTTAACACTGTTGTTCTCACACGAATAAGCAGCAATGAGTTAATAATTAGCTAGGTAGGCTTTCACTAATGGGGTAGACGAGGCACCTTGTATCTGGCACGTATCTAAAAGCTGATCTATTATGCTCTTTTTTTTTTTTTTTTTTCAGCCTGGAATCATAAAATAAATAAACCTGCAATCAGGTGAAAGCAAACTCAGTTGAGGCCTTTTTGATACTTAGTAGTTAGCAAGATTTGACTGGATAATTTAGCAACGTTTGCAAACTTCTACCTAATCAAAATGAAATGGGCTGGTACATAAATTCTGAGAAAATACATGCTCAAGCTTCGTAGCTTTATTATGCTCTCAACTCAAAACTAGACAAAACATATCAAGTTGGGTATAAATTCTCCCTTGTGTTACAGCTGTGACTAAAATGCCAGATTAGAACCATAGGAATTTATCCCATGTGATTCAGAAATGAGGAAAATGTGAAACTCAAGGGAACTGAATCCAGCTGTTCTTCTACTTCCTTTCACTGAGCATGGAGTGACAGATGACATTGTTTGTAGAGGCCCCATCCATCAGATTTAATGACCTCTTATTAAAACTGTGCTTAAGTATTCAACAATAAGCCATATATTCAGTCATCATAGTACAGCATTTTTCTCAGGAAACAAATTTCACCTCTAAGTGAGAGGGAATAAAAGCCAGGAAATTAGGAAGCTTGGAAAAGTATTGATTTTCAAATAGTGAAGGGAGAAAATGTTTATCGATACTTGTGATTACATCTATACAATGTTGTCCTATCTATTATAGTTGTAGGTGTGTGAAATACTTCATATTTTTCCAAATAACAAAACTATTTACAGCATAAAACTGGCTACAGAAATCAGTGGCTGTGAGGGAAAGGGCAACTGATTTAGCCAGTGATAGTGTTATCGTCAAACCTGATACAGCATAGAATCATCTTACCATCAAAAGATTTTTGACACCTTGATACTGAAAAATGTCTTGATTATACTAACAGATGATATTACCATCTCTACTAGTTTCACCAAGATCATAGCCATCAGCAGGAATATGAAATTTGTACTCGTATTATAAATACCTCTGCTATGCTTTCTTTTCTTTCCCTATTCAGATTCATGCTTTCTTTCCTTGTTCTTATTTTTAATTTTCTCACCTGGGTTTCATTTTTTGAAGAGCAAAAGGATCATCCCTGACACAGGCAGTCTCATACCACTGGAACAGTAGAGCAGCTCACAATGTCATAAAGTTTTGTGCCTAACGGTACGTATAAATGTACAACTTGTTCTTGGACGGGGTGAAAATGCTTTGCTGAAATAGTCCCTCCAAAAGTATTCCTCCCAAAACTCAGGCAGATGTCCAGCAGGCAAAAATTCAGCCCAGAGAGTTAAAATTTGCATACTTATAAATTTCTTCCATGATTTTTTAGCAATTTCTACCAAGACAGTTTAAAAAAAATAAAATCATACCCTCTGGATAACAAGAAGATCAAAATTCATACTAATGATCTTAGCAGTCCTCTAAAACTCTGGACAGAGGGGCTTTCCACACAATAATTCCAAAACATTAAACAAAAAGCACTAAGGCTTCTTAACATGCCTCTGAAGTAAAGCTCCTTAGCTTTGCTAAGACAATGTAAAAGATTATGCGATTTACATTTTAAAGATCTAAAATTTCACAAAAAATTGTTATTTCTTATTCATAAAAATATTTTTATGAATTTTCTCTTTAATTTTTCCTTTTTTCCAGATATTAAAATGTTTTGACAAAATTCTTAACCATTTTTGGACAGAGTCTCTCCAACTGGATATCACAGGATAATTCAGGTTGGAGAGGACCTCAGGAAGTCTCTTGTCAAACCTCCTGCTCAAAGCAGGGTTAGCCACAACTTCACAGCAGGTTGCTCAAGTCTTTAACCAGTAGGGTTTTGAAAACCCCCAAGCATGGAGATTGCAGAGGCTCGATGGGCAACCTGTTTCTCTGTTCAGCTATCATCTTTGGGAAAAGGGTTTCCCTGTATACAGACTGAGCTTAATTATTCCAGTTTCTGCCTATTGTCTCTTGACCTCCCACCATACAGCACTGTAGGCCAGCTCTGCCTTCTCATAGACCTCCCCTAGGTACTGGGGGAAGACTGCTTTTTGGTCTGAAGTCCCTTTTCCCCTAAACCTCCCTTCTCCAGGCAGACCAGTCCCACCTCCCTCAGCTTCTTTGCATAGGATAAATGCTTCAGCCCCAACTGCCTTGGTGGCCTTTGCTCAATTCACTTCAGTTTGTTAATCTTTCCCATGTTGGGGGACTAAACACGGATGTAATATCTAAATGTGGTCTAATGACTGCTAAGCAGATGGGATGAGCCATTTCCTCTGTCTCCTGATCATGGCCTGTTCACACAGCCCAGGACGCTGTCAGCCCTTGTTGATCCCACCAGGTCCCAGATCCCTTCCCACAGGCCTGCTCCCTGGCCACCCCAGCCCCTTCCTGTATCACCGCAAAGGGCTCCTTCTTTCCCTGTGCTGGACTGGGCATTGGTCCTGGCTGAATTTCATAGGTTCCTGTTGACCCGTTCCTCTAGCCTGTCCAGGTCCTTCTGGATGGCAGCCCTGCCCTGGAGTATATTGCTTTGTCCCTGCATTGAGTGTCACCTGCAAACTTGGTCAGAGTACACTCACCCGCCTCCTCCAGAATGGAGGAGGCATCTATACAGAGCCTATCAGAGCTCTACATGGAGAGCACTCACTTCTCATCGTCCTCTTAAAGACGTTAAGAACAGAATAGACCCTTGTGATACTCCGCTTGTTACCAACCTCCACTAACCACTGCTCTCTGAGCCTCACTATCTAATCAGTTTCTTATACATCCAGTTGTCCACCCACCCAAACTGTAAAATCCCACTTTCAGTACAAGAATATTGTGGGAGATTGTGTGGGAGGGTTGGTCAGGCATGGTTTACCCTCAATAACCAGCATGGTTACCAAGCTGAGTGTTTCTGATCACTTTCTTCTGGCTCATGTGCCCAGAAATGTGCTCTAAGAGGACTTGCTCCACAATTTTTCCAAGGGCTGAAGTAACGCTGACCAGCCTGTAGTTCACTAGATTGTCCTTTTGGCTTTTTTTGAAAAGGGAGTAACAAAAGACAACCTCCTGTGTTCTCCACAATCTTTCAAAGATGTTAGAGCGCAGCCTTGCACATCAGCCAGCTCTTCTAGCACCCTTGGATGCATCCTGGCAGGTTCTGTGGATGTATATGGGTTGAATTCTCCAAGCAATCTTTCACTCCATCCTCATCCATTCTTAGTAGTTTTCTACCTTGACACTCACCTCTAAGCACAGAGGCATGGGAGACCTTGTTGGGGAAGTCTAAGACAAAGAAGATACTGAGTACCTCAGCCTTATCTATGTCTGCTGTCACTAAATCACCTGCTCCATTCAGGAATCTGCATCCATTTCCTTTGTCCAGCATTTTACTATGAACATAGTGGTAAAGGTTCTCATTTGTGATGTCCATGCAAGTTTCAACTGTATTTGAGCTTTGGCTTTCCTAACACCACCCACACATACCCAGAAATTGTTTCTAAATTACTCCTTTATAGCTTATCCCTGCTTCCTCCTGTATGTTGCCTCTTTGCACTGGAGGTCCATCATGATCCTCTTTCATTTGATCATGAAGGGGTCTGGAATCTGTATCTCCCATGTCGCAAGAAAAGTTTCCAACCTCTAGTTCATGGGGAAGCCTAACAATACGTATTTCTCAAGCTTTCTTGTGAAGCTGGGCTTTCATACCGTATACTTCCGTGCACTTTAAGTTAGACTAGCAATGGAAGCACTATTTCACCCCCTGGGCACTGTGGTCCTTATCTCTTATGTATTGAATAAACAGTGCCCAGAGCACTCCAAAATGCGTGCACTAACTGGACTAACAGTGGCAAATCAGTAGCAAGCACTATGTTTGGCACAGAATTTGTAGCCAGCAATAGGTTACTGTATTTTTCATAACAAGCTTTGTACTAGGCATAAAAAGCATGTTATCTCTGTATGAGACTATTACAGGGAAACCAGGTACCATTCCTGTCACTGCCCAGAATACAAAGTATGAGACTGTTTTCTCTGAACAGCAGTGTCAGTATTTTCAGTGCGATCTTAATAATCAGCTACTTTTTATGACCTGAATCTTACATACATTTAGAAATTTTACTTATGAATGTTATAATGGTATAATCTGTTTTCCTTCTTGATTTTCTTTTTCTCTTTCTTCTCTTTTTCTGGCTTCAAAAAGAAATGAAGGAATAAAGTGAGAAACATTCAAAATATAATGACAATAAAACAAGTCTGTCCTCTGGTTTAAACCTATTTAGTTAGCTGCAGTCCCAGCAGGAATGAATTTGTTCCATTGCTTTCTCTTCTCTAGTTTGTTCTTTGATTATTGCATTTTATTTTATTTCAGTTAATTTAATAAGTTTTCTTTTTATTTTATTATCATTCTTACTGTTTGTCATGTTTTCTTTTACATTTTTTCAGGTTTTAGGAGCAATGCTTGAATATGTCAGAAGAACATTTCAGGTGTGTTAGAGAAATCATTGTAGAGAAGCTGCTTCACTCTAATGCTCTTGAAATACTTCTTTCTTCAGAATTATCTCCTTTGTAGAAGTTTTGCTTTTATCCAAGGTTTGAGTCCTAGACATTTCTTTCCCTTATATCCCTTTTTTGGGTGGTTTATCCCTAAAACATTAAATAAACAATGTTTCTTTCGTTAGAGTTCATTTTGTTTCCAGAAGGATGAAGGAATTCATTGAAGCAAAGGTCAGATGAGACAGAAGGTCTCTATCTGATTTTTAAAACTAAGTCTTTCTAGGAGAGAGGGTAAGGTTTCCAACTAAAGCATGATTTTCAGAATGTGTTGAGCACCTGCAGCTCCCACTAACTTCAGAGGATTATGTGCATACTAGGCATCTCTGAAAAATTTGCACAGTGCCCTTCCACTGCACTTCTCCAGTCTGTGCCAAACATGACAGGAACCCAATGGGAGTAAAGGGATTTATCCTGAAACAGGTGAATATATGGATTCATGAAGGGGAAAAAAGGGAATGTCTGTGTTAGGATAACATGCTCGCCCACTTGATATTTCATCTCATCCTGTATTAACTGTTCTTTCCATATGACCAGCTTGCTGGCTATGGCTTATTTGGCAAAACAACAGTAGATGATATGAAATGGAGACAGAGTGGAAAAAGTGTGTGGAGGGAGTTAAAAATACATAACATTGATTAAAACCAAACAACCTATACAATGTAGGACAGAAAAATAAAGTACTATAAAGACATTTTACTTTGTTGACAGCTTACAAAAGAATCAAGCAGTGCTTCTGAACCTTTGTAAGAAATGATCCTAAATATGAGACATACCAGTCTTTAATATGGACACTTTAGGCAAAGAACATTTAGGATTGCATGAAAAGTCAGGAGAATTTGTTGGCTTGGCATTCATGAACAGAACTGCATAACCTACACTGAGTGTCAAACAGCAAAGAAAAGAAAGAAAGGTCCACACAGCTCTCAGATAGTACACCCTGCCAAAATAGGCATGGCAAGGGGGGGGTCTTCAAACAGAAGTGGCTAAAGTATCTGTTTTAATAGTCATTACCTTGACATGCAGGGCATAAAGACTTTCAGAATACTGTCCTTAGCATTATTAGTCATGTGATATGCTGCCTAGTTAAAATATCTCATACTTACTAGTAGGACTGCGTAGAAAATAATCCTTTCCTCTGGGGCTTTTGTGAGACTCGGTATGCTTGAAAGTCAAGAGACTCTGGTAAAAGGCATCAGTGTGAGAATGTATTGCACATCTTCAGTTAACACAGTCATGAGACCCACATATTTCCTTCATATTGCATTGTGTGGAGACATAAAGATAGCAGAAATGTGAAGTTTTTAGAGGCACTAAGCTGGGTATGATAGCTGGGTATGATAGAGCAATTCAGGAAAGGGAAAATCTGATATGAGGACTTGCCAGACCTTCTCTGAACTTGTCTTGCCTGTTTTGAGTGTTTTTCCTCCTTGTTAAGCTGTAGTATCTTTCTAATGACCAGATATCATAGAATCATTTGGTTGGAAAAGACCTTTAAGATCATCAAGTCCATCCGTACCTGTCCACTACTAAACCATGTCCCTAAGTACCTCATCTACCCATCTTTTAAATACCTCCAGGGATGGGGACTCCACCACTTCCCTGGGCAGCCTGTTCCAATACTTGACAACCCTCTCCGTGAAGAAGTTTTTCCTAATATCCAATCTAAACCTCCCCTGGCGCAACTTGAGGCCATTGCCTCTTATCCTATCACTTGCTACTTGGGAGAAGAGACCAACACCCACCTCGCTACAACCTCCTTTCAGNTACTGGTCACACTATTTCTGATACAAGCCAGGATGCCGTTGGCCTTCTTGGCCGCCTGGGCACACTGCTGGCTCATATTCAGCCAGCTGTTGATCAACACCCCCAGATCCCTCTCCGCCAAGCAGCTTTCCAGCCACTCATCCCCAAGCCTGTAGCATTGCATGGGGTTGTTGTGGCCCAAGTGCAGGACCCGGCACTTGGCCTTGTTGAACCTCATACAATTGGACACAGCCCATTGGTCCAGCCTATCCAGATCCCTCTGTAGAGCCTTCCTACCCTCAAGCAGATCAACACTTCCTCCCAGCTTAGTGTCATCTGCAAACTTGCTGAGGGTACACTCGATCCCCTCATCCAGGTCATTGATAAAGATGTTAAACAGAACTGGCCCCAACACTGAGCCCTGGGGAACACCACTCGTGACCGGCCTCCAACTGGATTCAACTCCATTCACCACCACCCTTTGGGGCCTGCCACCCAGCCAGTTGTTAACCCAGCACAGAGGATGCCTGTCAAGGCCATGGGCAGCCAGTTTCTCCAGGAGAATGCTGAGAACATCTATTTCCTGATTTGTTTAACTTGTGCTTATCTTTGAATAATACTATATGATGTAACTGATTTTTCTATAGGTAGTTTTAACAAGTAGTTTGTCTTTGCAGAACAAGACAGGTGACTCCAGCGTTATGATGCAGTGTTAGAACAATACAAGTGTGGCATGATGGCGATGGGAACCCATGGTGCTGTGTGGAAGAGTCCGGGGTGGTAAAAGACAGGGCACAGAATGACTCTGGAGACCCTGGACGTACAAAATCTCCATAATGGTCTGTTAAAGAAATGCAAACCTGGGAGCTGAGCAAAACTGGTTTAGGGGTAGCAAAGAGAATAAAGAATAAGGATCTGAGGTAAGTAAAACATACCACTATTATTAAACTCAAGTATAATGTGAAGATAGAACAAGGTATGAAGATGTGTAATCTATAACAATGTATAAAAATATCCCCACCTGGACCCTAGGAGAAAGTGAAAGAAAACATCAGCAACATGCTGGTCCCAGCAAAGGAAAAGAAGAAATCCCATCATCAACATCACTCTCCTCAGGGATGCTGTTGACTCACTGCAATTGTCTTGTTCTTTCTGAGGAAGATTGGCTGTGTTGGCCTTAGGATAGAGAGCTGTGGTGGAAAAGAGCATATCCAGAGAAAAAGTATAGAAAACTAGGAAGTTTTGTGTAACAATTTTTAATGGTATTATTAATGAAATTTTATTTCTATTAAGTAGAGAATTTGGAATAGAAGAATGTTGAATATTTGATGAATTTGGTGAATGTTAATGTCATTGTAACTGGACTATATAATGATAACTTTTTTGTGTTTTAGCTAGATTTTAGTAGGGCTAACAATAAATTCTTGGCTTAACATATATGGTATTCTCCCCTTTGTACCCATAAGCAGAGTTAGAAAGTAATAAATAAAAAAATAGATAATGGTGACTTAAATCCACTGTATAATATCTGATCTGTGGAAATTCTGTGTATCTGCTTTTAGCCAAAGCAAATGCAGGTCAACTTGATTTGCAGTGAATATGAATTATGCTCCATGGCGCGATTTGCTTTTGCAGATCATGGCCAATGCATGAAGAACAAACAGACAATTCTACAGCTCAGTTAATGTCTCATAACTTGGTGAATCACAGTAGCTGAAGGTTTAGGCATCAAAATAAACAGATTCTAGACCAAATCATAACAAAAGAAAGACAAGAAAAGGTATCCAATGCACCTAAAAGAGCTCTAAAAAGCATTTACAGTTAATCCAATGGAATGTTAGTATGACTTGTAATGTAATTTAATTTTTAGACAATAAAATTCCAATTTAAGAACTATACAAGAGTCTCTACAGAAAGTTTTGATTTAAATAATGTAATTATCAGTATACAAAACTACATTAGCTTAACCAAATCTCAGAGCAGCTTTGCCATACTTCAGATGCAGAGTATTGACAGCTGAAAAACTTTAATTCCAAATTAACTTTCACTGAAATTGACACTGAGATAATCAAAGGCATGAATTATGAGTGATAGAATTATTGTTGTGCACTTATGTTTATAAATTCAGTCTTAGTCTGTCCCAACTGACAGTGTTAAGACAGAACTGTAGGAGAGGGTTTCCTGAATTGCAGCAAGGATTTGAAACAATAAAATTTTTTCCCTCCAAAATGAATATGTATTTTGAAACCAAATTTCTTTTCTAGAAAGCTTTCCCAGCAAAATGACTAAAGCTGACAGTCCTGACCAGGAATGGGTTATATGATCCAATGCACATGTTAAACCTCAGAACAAAAGTCATTAAAAAGGCCTAGCACAGAGAGATACCCCCAATCACCTTAAATAGTGCACCCCATTTCCATATAAGTCAATTTCTACATTGAAGTGCAAGAATCAAGTGGCTTAATTGCTCATTTGTCTGTAAGCCTCTGGGATAGAGAATGTTAGTTTATTTAACGCATAAATACTCCAGAGTAATTTTCCCCATATTTATTTTCCACTCATGCATCAATCATATTCATTTGACAGGGTTCTGGAAAGCATAATCTTTTGGACTGACCATAAAAAATGAAATATGCCAACCTTTTCAGTCGGGTGATGGGGAAAAAAGAAATCCCTACTCAACTAAGTGCAAGTACCATGTTATACATATTTCTATGTGCATATTTCCCTAAAGAGGCAGAACTTATTCAGTAATTCCCTACTATTCCCTTTCAACTCCCAGAAAGATAGAGATGGAGTAAAGCAGAATCTTAGACTTCAGATAACTGTACACATGTTCAACATTATATAGCAAAGCTAAATTATATAGGAGGGATAAATAAAAAAATAAATTATTTCTGTGGCCAAAATCAATCAGGATAACCTAGTCTAAAATAAAACCAGAAACTTTCCCCTACAAAAGATAGTAGGAGAGAAAGGGGTAAAATAAATTGACAAAATAAATCTGAATCTTTGTCCATGGACTCTGAATCCTTCTGCTACTAAAAAAATAAATTCCCATTCTCAGTCAGGTCTTTGTATTCAGCCTTCACAGTCAAATCTTCCAGCGATGTCTTCTGACGTTAGATGGAGGCTGTGGGTGTGTCTTGCTTTGCTTAAAAACACGCCAAGAAAGCAGTCTAAAGCAAGGAGGAATAGGAATGGAGAACAGGAGTGTGCTAGAGGGTAAAAAAAAGGAAAAATACCCTATTGACTCTTTGGGCTTCTTCAATCATATATGATGCTAAACTATGTACATGACTTCTACATTTTCAATCTGTAGAAATAAAGAGGTCCTTTTACTACTGTGTTACTGTATCCATAAATCTGATCATCTAGAACAGACATTGTTATGGAAAGGGATACAAGTGCAAGGGTGAAAGTGTTGGAAACCTACCTACTTAAGGACTTCAGATCTGGCTAATAAATCTGGAATAGTGACAGAAGACTGTGTAGCTGCCTTCTTCAATCGGCCACATGAATTCAAAGAAAAAAACCCTTGTTTTTTAATAATCCTTTGTTTGGGGTTGGATTTTTTAAAATGTTCATTTGTGTTCTCATCAAATGGAGCAAGTTCAGTGACTTCTGTCTCCTTGAGGCACCATAAGAGCCAATAAAGTTCTTGCTGATTGAGTAGCTCATTTCTAAATATTAAATAATTTCTGAGGCATGCATTGTGTTCATCCTGAAAACATCTAAATCACTGTTGAATGTCTTCTATCTGGTCTGCACAAGAAATCATCAGTATCCATACATGATACATAATGAACCTCAAACTTCGTCTTCCCAGATGATATTCCCATTTTCAAAATAACATAACTGCCAATAAGAACAATTTAGACTGAGAGACAATGAGAGCTGTCATTTTGTGATTTATCGTGATTTTAAAAATGTTTAGGTTATATGAATGCCACCTTGTTTAAAACTTCTAAGTTTGAGCTACCCACTTCATATTTTTAACATCAATAGAAAGAAAAAAGTCCCTCTAGAAGGTGACTCACCAGTGTATTTTAGACACTTATCCCAGGCTGAGATGAATCACCCTCTGAAGGTGCCCATGCACATTTCTACATAGCATCCCAGCTCCTGAAGCCAAGTGAATGCATGAAAAAATCTCAGTTCAGATTTTCATTTAACTTCCTATCCCCTGATAATTCAAAGAAAAGCTAAAGAACAAAACCAACAATGGCTTAGGAATTATTTAAGATTTTTTAAACAATTGTTTATTAGTTTGGGGACAGTTGCCTGGTTTTCAGTTGTTTTCATCATTGGGATGACTAGAAAGAAGCTGACTGGTGAGCTCTTTATTTTAGCTGTACTATACCAGCCTTGTCAGGGCTCCACTGCATCCAGGACAGTGAGGTCTCCTTAGCACTAAGAATCATATTTCTCAGGAAAGTTGATTTTCTTTTTTCAAGTTAACAGCTTACTATAATTATAGTATTATGAATTTTACATACACCAGAGAAGAATCTTATTGCTTGCCATTAAATTTCTGTTAGTTATTGGTAGAGAAAAGGATACTTAATTTCTTTTTGAAAAGTTGAACATTTTTCTAGATGTCAATAAAAAAGATTCAGTAATCATAATGAGAAATGATAGAATTACTAATATTTTCTATTAAATCCAGAATCACATCATTTTTTTTAACTAGAGAAAATATAATTTATGACTGTTAAAAATTAAAAAAGCAACCAAGATAACAAGTGTTACAAACGTTAAAAAATATTTGCAAGACTTCTTGATGGACAGCAACAAGTCAAGAATTTTGAAATGCCATATTTACAGTCCATTTTAAAGTATTCCTAAATTAGAGTTGTTATCTTCTTTGATAAAGATAAACATGTGTCTATGTGTATGTTATTTTTATTGTATGTTAAGGACTGACTACTCAAGGAGACTGACCTTGATACAACAAAGTATATAACTATGTGAATAATTTGATTGGTGAACAGCATTTGGCAAATTGAAGTCAGTACCTAGGACAATCATGTTATATAAAAAATAAAGAAAAGAAATAATAAGAAAAATAGATAAGATTTTCAAGCAAGACCCTCATGAAGGTTGATTATTATTTTTTTTTAAATTTAACTTATACTTGGCTTATCCTAAGTAAATTACTTCTAAAAACTTTTTTTCTTTTGTTGTATTAGATATAAATACATAAAGCTTTCAATATCTTCCAAATGATCATGTATCTGTAATATTATTATACCACTATTTGCCTAACATATTTTAGGCAGTTTTCTTTTCTGAAACTTAGATGCCTTTTATTTTGAAGATTTAATGCTGTTTCTTTACTGGAGAAATGTCATAAAACTTGTGATGGGTGGTAGCTCCTGCTCAGATGGTAGCACTAAAGTGTTCTGAAATCTTCTGGTGTATGTTCTTCTTATTTTTAACCTTTTGCTCTGATATGGACTAAGGAATCCATTGAACCAACAGTGTAAGCATATTATCCTTCCAGACCAACTAAACCAAGATCTCTACTCTGTGGAGAAGCTTATTGCCAGAAAAGTGGACAGACTCAGTGTTGGTTAGACCTAGGTTTTATTTTTTATGTTTGAATAGCTTCTAGATTTCTACAGGCTGTCGATCTGCAGCACCTCAATTATGCAATTAGCTGAGGCCTTGCACTGTAAGCAAAAAGCATATGTAGCATGCCCAGATCCTCAGCAATAACAGAGGTCACTAGCAGTGAGCAAGACATGTCCTTTGCCAGAAAAGCAGTGATGCTGCACCTGCACTAAGCAGTCTTTGAAACAAAGTTAATTGAGAGGTTAACGTGATGGTGCACTAAGTAGTTGAAGATGATATTGCAGGAAAAACAGTCACATATGCAACTAATTTGGTGTAAACCCAAACAAAGGAAACCTTTAATAAGAAAGCAGAGAGCGTGTCATTACGTGTGTGGTAGGAATCCTTTTAATTATGCCACAGTAAAGTACTTCCTCTCTGCTATATGCAGTAGACTCGTAGTCAACAGATTCATTGCCTAGTGAATTAAAACCAGATTAGGAAAGGCTACCATTGCACACTCTCATCTTGTTCTGATAAGACATAATAAGGGTTAATTTGACCTGCTTGTTCATCAAGTGCTACGGGAATCTGTGTACTTATGTGTGTGAGTGAGAGAGAGAGAGAAAGCAAGAAATAATCAGGATAAATTTCGTGCAGAGCCCCTGGTTTGGCAGTGTGTGTGTATTGTCTGAACATACAAGAGTTGCCAAAGTTAAGGAGGCTTTGCATTTGGGACTGGAACACAGGGGTCAGATTTCAACGGATTTCCAGGTGCCTACAGATGTTCAGAAGTGTTTCTAGATTTTCTTAAGCAGGATGAGACTACTTTGACTTTGGGAATGTGGCCCTCTGAGTTTATCTGCAACTTTAGGTGCTTAAATTCTTTAGGAATCTCATGCATGTTTGAGCAGCTTTATGAACTGAGACCCAGGTGGCTGCTGTTCACAAAGCTCCCTTTAGCCCGTCCCACTTCTCTGTCCTGTTCTGCCCAACCAATTCACCTTCCAGCTTTCTCAGAGCAAACAATCCTCACCCAGTGCTTTTTCTCTGTTCAAAGGGGGCCCATCTCTCTTTCCAGTTCTACCACACAGTTTTAAAATCATCCTCTCCACCCTGTATTGCCTGAAAATACAGGATGGTGAGATCACAAAGACAACATAGTTAAGGCTAGACAAGTTTAAGAAAGAGAAAGATCATTCTTAGTAAGAAAAACATCCACACTTCCTCTGGACTGACTTCTTTACTGAAGTTATTCAAATTTCCTAATTGGTAAGGTAACGATTTTCAAATGGTAGCCCACAGACTTTCAGGTTCCATGGAATATTTCTGCAGGGAAGTGTGTAGAGAATAGCCTTTTGTGATGATTGTTAAACCATACTCTTCAGTAATGTTGGAAACAACTGGTGCTGGGCTTAAATTTATTATCCATGTCTTTGCCGTTTTGCTAGAAAATATTTATGGTGTCTACAGATTAGAAGAAAAGCATGAAAATCATTACAATGAGGTATGTATTTTTCAGAAGTGATTATGATTAGTGATTTTGATGTGTCCCATGGTATCATCTTAAATCATTCGCCTACTGGCTCAGGGCCAAGGCCCCATGTAAAACAGGGTTCTACAACAAGTTGCACAGAAAATCTGGTGCCAGAAGGAATGGTTTGCTGTGCATGCACCACATAACTGAAGTGTGCATTTGCAAAGCAGTACATGTACAGTGCATGTCACATAAAGTGAAGATAGACTCTACATTGTTCAGCAGAGCCCTTTTAGCTTGTTCTGTTAAGTCTTAGTTATAAATACACTTAACAGTATGCGCTCACAGCCTATTTGCAGAGCCTTCCAAATAGGCTCTTGGCTGGTTTTGCTGTTTTTTAAAGTAAATTGTGAGGAGAAAATGAGAGAAAGCTTGATGTCCTTACTATGGTGTAGCTGTGCTCAGTAGACTTTCCTCTGAGATTGCACAAAATTTCACCAATACAAACACCAGACGATTCTGGGTAAAATGCCCAGAGTATGCACAGGGCTGGGGGACCTGCTATGGGCCTATTCATTCCTGAGATGCAGGCAAAGTGACAGAAAAGGTCAGGAATCAGGAAGTTGATGGATGTCTGACCAATATTAGGTCTTACAACTTTTCTGACAACCATTGCAGTAAACTTAAGATTGAGGACTTGAGACTGAAAGAGACCTGAAGGTCTCTTTATTAAGGAACTGAGAGCTGGCACAGAATGTTTTCATCCATAAGCTTGCTGAGAAAAGCAATACATTCCTGCATGTTAAGAACCAGATCTGTCTGTAAACAGGACATTCTCAGAAGAGAAATCAGAGATGCCCTAGAATGCCCTGGGTTATTCATAGGATATCCTCACAGCATGTGACTTTTGAGAATTTGTCCCTCTAAAGTAGTTTGTTGGCTCTATCTACTGTAACAGAAAACCTTTCATCATACATTATGTGGTAAAAATGTACCTAAATTTGAGATTAAAAATTTCAAACTTGCGTTTCAGATAATCCTCTTTCAAATATCAACCTTTTGTAAATCTATGCAGTTTATTTTCAGCTACATTTTCCATGTGATCTTGTGTTTCTTTGGATGATACTGAGAAGAGAAAAGCAGTAGCTGAGGGAAAGGACAACATATGCTGTTCATTATAATTTTTTCCACCTAACCTTTCAAACATGAAATAAAAAACTCATCATAGTTCAACGTTAATGCTGGCAAGAGTATTTCTTTTACTAAAAATTGTGAAATGTGGAGGCTTGTTTCACCAGACTGGAGCTGTTAGCTGGCCTCTTTTCCAATTGTGCTATTATCTGCAATGCCTTTTCTGAAGGTTTTAGTCCTTGTATTTGGAATTTCTTTTAAAGAAATCAGGACATCGGAAATATTTCACTGAATGACATCTTAATTTTCTTCATTGTTAAAATAAAAAAAAAAAAAAAACAAAAAAGAAAAGAAAAAAGTTTTCTAGTAGCCTTGGCAGCTATGGAGAAAACTTGAATGTTTCCCTCTAGTCCTTTGTTAGTAAGCCCTGTGGTTAGAGCAGGAATGGATGGACGCTAGAAGAGAAGGAAGAATTCCACAACAGAAACAACATCACCAGCGCGTTGGTGGTATAGTGGTGAGCATAGCTGCCTTCCAAGCAGTTGACCCGGGTTCGATTCCCGGCCAACGCAGATCGCCTTTTTGACACCTCTCTTTGGGTAGCGGCTGGTGCGCCAGCGGGTGGTGCTGTCATGCAGAGGGACCTCGACAGGCTGGAGAAATGGGTCAACGGGAACCGCGTGAAGTTTAGCAAGGAGAGAGGTGCAAAGCCCTGCACCTGGGGAGGAGCAACCCCTATATAAAGGGGGCCACCCAGCTGGAGAGCAGATTGGCAGAAAAGGATCTGGAGGTCCTGGTGGGCACCGAATTGAATATGAGACAGCAACGTGGCATTGCAGCAAAGGCGGCTAAGGGTGCAGTGGGCTGCATTAGGCAAAGTATTGCCAGTAGGTCAGGAGAGGTGATCTCTTCCTTCTACTCAGCACTGGTAAGGCTACACCTGGAGCAGGGACTGTGTCCAGTTCTGGACTCCCCGGCACTGGGGAGGCATGGGCATACTGGACAGAGTCCAGTGAAGGGCCACAAGGATGGTTAAAGCACTGAAGCATTTCTTCTATGAGGACAGACTGAGAGCTGTTTAGCCTGGAGAAGAGAAGACTCGGGGGAGAATCTTATTAATGTATATAAATAGCTGAAGGGATTGTGCAAAAAGAATGGAGCCAGGCTCTTTCCAGTGGTGCCCAGTGGCAGCACCAGAGGCAATGGGCACAGACTGAAACATGGAAGGTTCTCTCTGAACATCAGGAAACTTTTACTGCAAGGGTGACTGAGCACTGGCACAGGTTGCCCAGAGAGGTTGTGGAGTCTCCATCCTTGGAGATATTCAAAAGCTGTCTGGACATGGTCCTGGACAACTGGCTCTAGGTATCCCTGCTTGAGCAGGGAGGTTGGACCAGATGACCTCCAGAGGTCCCTTCCAACCTCAACCGTTCTGTGATTCTATGATTCTGGGTGTCAAGCCAAGGAGTCAAGCCAAGGCAAGAACTGAAGGCAGAGGACCAATACAAGATGTTAGCAATTTCTCTAGAAGTGGGCATGGCATGGAGCTGGGCTGAGAGGCAAGGCAGCCAAAGGAAGAAATATTACTCCAGCAGACCTAGAGGAATGCATACAAGCTATGGTTCACTACAGAGCTGGTAGATGGTGCCTTCAGGGGCCATCAGATACATGAAAGTCTAGGGTTAAGTACCTCCCAGGAAGCCCCACTGTCTGAGAGCCCCTCCAGGTCTCTGAGAGTGCCTATCAGTTTTGGTGATGCAATTAATCACTGTCAATGCCATGGCTCAGAATCCTGTTGTACTTGAAACCTGACTCTTGACAACTCTTTCAGAGAAAATTTTCTATCCCAAAGTAATTTTGAAAATAATTTGTATTATATTTCCAAAACCTATTTATATGACAATTGTAGACAGGACCTACTCACATAACAGTCTGCAGTGTATGGAATAATATTCGATTATATTGAATGTTTGCTTCTTTTGTTTCAGTCTCTTCCTTTTTTTTTTTTTTTTTTTTTTTTTTTTAAAAGNTTTTTTCTTAAGAAGGAGAAAATGCACTCATAGGTTTATAGCAATCAAAAGAAGGAAAGGGAAAGGAGCTGAGCTAGCCCAGGGAGAAGTTCTAGCTGTTTGCACTTCATAGCTAACTAAGAATGGGTAATGACTAGAGTTCCTAGGAGGAGTGGAGAAAGGGAGATGCAGGCTGTGAAAATGTAGTTAAAATAAACTGGATAGATTTACAAAAGGTTGATATTTGAAAGAGGATCAAATCCTCTGTCCTTCTGGAAGAGAAGAGGTTCTGGAAGCAGTGGGTGGGTGCTATGCCAGCAGGAGGCAATGGATTGAAAATCAAACCAGAGGGGTTTTACCTTCCCAGATTCTCATTACAACTTGTAGGTTCCTAAACCTAAGATAATGGGTCAAAATGATTAGTCACTCTACTTGAATCAAATTAGACTGTTGTTGGAAAAAAATATTTAGTTATTTTGTTTGTCTGCTGAAGCCTAGATCCCACTAGAGGGAAAATCCTCACTTGAAAGCTTGGAAAATGCTCCAAAAAAGGGTGCCGAGACACCTAGACCCAGATGGAGCACCAAAGCATGCTCCACTTCAGAGTGAGGCCAGTGGCTGTTTGGCACAAGCAAGGCATCATGCTCCATAGTACATGGGCTGTCCATTCACAGCCACTCCTATCAACTCCAGGCTTTAGGCTGAGCTCTCAGATGAGGAGTGAAGAGGAAGACAGCAACAATATGAAACTGCAGGACGGATTTAGTCTCCGTGTCCTACATGCCCAATCCAGAGAGAAAATTTTGTGTTATTTCAGCTTCAAATAATAAGTCAGTACTATATATTTACCTGTCTTTGTAGCAGTTGTTCTTATAGATACGTCTGTACTTCCCAGATGCGCTCCTTACAGTTTCTTATAGCTGTGGTCTTCTGTAGTAAACTGTCCTGGTTTCAGCTGAGTTAGAGTTACTTTTCTTCCTAGTAGCTGGCATAGTGCTGTGTTTTGGATTTAGTATGAGAAGAATGCTGATAACACACTGATGTTTTAGTTGTTGCTAAGTAGTGCTTAGGCTAGTCAAGGACTTTCTTTTTCAGCTTCCCATGCTCTGCCAGGTGCACAAGAAGTTGGGAGGGGGCACAGCCCAAGATAGTTGATCCAAATTGACCAAAGGGCTATTCCATACCATATGACGTCATGCTCAGTATATAAACTGGGGGGAGTTGGCCGGGGGGCAGTGATCGCTGCTCGGGGACTGGCTGGGTGTCGGTCGGCGGGTGGTGAGCAGTTGCATCACTTGTTTTTTTTTTTCCCTTTTCCCTGGGTTTTGTTTTTCTCTCTCTCTCGTTCTCCTTTTCATTGCAATTTTATTACTATCATTATTATTGTTATTTTATTTCAATTATTAAACTGTTTTTATCTGAACCCGCGAGTTTTCTTTTGCCCCTCCCGATTCTCTCCCCCATCCCACCGGGGAGGGGGAGGGGGAGTGAGCAGCTGTGTGGTGCTCAGCTGCCGACTGGAGCTAAACCACGACATAAACGGAAACACCAACCTAGGTATTTTCTCATGGCTTAAAAGCAGTAACTTTGCTGGAAACCTCTAAGCTAGGAGATGCTTCTGGATTCTTTACATTTTTACTGCACAGGAAGGCAATGTTGTCTTTTGTTGTTTGTTTTTGTTTTGACACTCCAGTTAGAATTACGCAAAGTCATGAGATGTATAACTGTTCCTGTAGTGTGCATAACGATAGCAATCTCTGCTAAAAATAATCAAATAGTAGCATCTCACAGTCTATTAGCAATGAGCTGTAATGTAACTTTGCAATCAGCTCTCAAGAAAGGTGCCCTCGTCATTCCAGGAGCAGAGTAAAAAACACTTTCAGATGCAACTTCATCATTTCTCTTTGATTTCTTCCTTCTTTTGGGAACAGGGAAAGAACTTACCTATTGCTATTATGGATGGCTTAGAAACAGAAGGGAGAACTTTCCAGTAATGTCCTGTCCACTTACTCACTGCAAGAGCACAATGTCTAAAATGTCAGAAATAAGCTGTCTACAAAACTTCTGCAGTATCCCTCTTCAAAAAGAACAGTCCTTGAGCTTTCCATCTACAATAATCCAAGCAAAAGAGTCCATTATTTTAAGTATCAATCAATATTGAAAGTTTTTTAAAAACCAAAATTGTTTAAACGGTTAACATTCTAACTGACATCATTATGCTGTTTCCTTCAGCTTCCTACTCTGTTTCTGTGTATTCACATTTTGGCTTTTGCCTTACAATTGATTTATATGATTTTGGACTATAAACCAGACACATTTGTTCAGTGTTTGAAACACACTTAGTGAAAGTAAGTGCAAAAATACTGAGGGTTTTGCACTTGTGCATTCTTGAGGGAAGGGAGAGAAAGAAGGAATGAGGTAAAGGGAGAGAAAGGAGGAACATATATGTACACCCATAGACATATACGCACATGCCTTTCTCAGTGCATGATTTGACTTACATATCAATAACATTCTGCCTGATAAATGCATAATAAAACAGTATATTTTTTCCATTTTTTTTCTTCACCTCCTCAAAAAAGACTCAGGGAATTTTTATACTCTAGCATAGTTTTGAGCTATCCAGAAGGAAACAAATACATCCAAGAATCTTGCAAAAATTCTATTAACACACATCTTGGCCTGAGATTTCTTTGAACATCAAAGTAAGCTACAAGTTAATTCACTTGTATCCAGCTGCATTTGGTGGTATGCTCGTCATATTGAGGAGGCCCTTTTCTGTTTCCATCTTTCACTGCTTATGTCAAACAGTTTACAGAGAGGCAATATAAATTCGGACAGAGCACTAGGAATGCCATTAATGAATCTGGGAGTTTACATTGTGTTTGTGTGAGGTCACTGTGTGTTGTCTTCAATGATCAATGGCCTAGTGAATGCTTTTAATGCCAGAGGCTACCCTCAGTGCCTTTAGTTACTCCATGTTAGGTTATGTTTTATTAGGAGGGCTCAGGCAATTCTTCTCTTGCATTTTTATGTAACACTTTTGTGACTGCTCAGTGTTTTTGTGTCATTTTCCCGTACTAATAACAAGAAGTCAGGTGACCAGTCAGATAGATGATATTTAACCTAGCGGTGACAGATGTAGCAGAGGTGAAAGGGTTATATCTATTAACAAACAAAGTTTGAAAGCCTTTTAACACCATCTTTCACATCATGCTTATCTGACCTTTTGCACAAGATGACTTCCACAGACTTATTACAATGGGAGGGCAGAAAAAAAAAAGCCAACAATTCGTGTTTTTTTTCTCTTTTTAAAAAAATTAAAATTAATCATTAAGAGTTTTTTGGTTTGTGTTGTCTTCCTAAATGAATGAATGAAGTGCTGGTGGTACTGCAGTTAGGATTCCACTTGGGTGAAAAAATGCAGTAGATTTATTTTGGTCCCAGTGGGTGCTGACATTTTAACCCGCTTATCTGTGATTTATTCAGTCCTTGACAGTCCCAAAAAAGTGATGCATTTTGCCTGAAGGCTCTGTAGGTGAGGCAAGTTGACATATGCTTTTCCTTTGTGTTAAGGGGGTGATCTCCTCTGCAGTCCAGTGGATGAAGCAGGGGAAAATGGAAAAGGAAAATGTTCATGATAAGGATTTTTCTTCTTTTTTCAAGTTCCTTGAGTCTGTTGTATAAAAAAACCCTTAGAATTTATCGCATATAAACTCAGCCTTTAAAGGTCAATGTCTAGATGATCAATATTAAACAACAGATTATTAAAAAAAGATTTTTGTAACATGGTAAAGCTAAAAACAATCTGGGATATTTTGGAATAATTAGTTATTTTACCTTTCTATGCTAATCAAAAAACCTCAGAGTATATATAGATATGACTCTATCTTGCTTAAGACTAGATGGAAGCATACTTTATATTTACACACTTAGATGAATTCCAACACATTTGATAGTGAATGGGCCAGATCCCAGGATTTGAGGTTTGGTTTTGTGCTACACCATGGACAGATCCTGCTCTAAAACTTAGTGTCATGAACGTCTGAGAATTACCATAAAAAAGGTCTGATCCTGTATCTCTGGGCTGTCTGTGAGGATGGAAGTAGAAGAATCCAAGGGAAAGGGAAATGAGCAGGATATCCTTATAGTGTAGTTGTAGAGAAATATCTTGCTTCAGTAATTCTGGGAGAAAGGACAGGGTCCCACCGTCTCAGCTGGGAACACACACGGGAGTTTGCTTTTCTGTACCTTGAAGAGAAGAACTTTGTGTTCCTAGCTAGCATACACTGCTGCTTGTTTTATCACTACCAGCTTGTATTAGTCCTTGTAATAAGTCTTATGCTCTTAAAAATATATATTCTCATTTCTGCAATGCTTCAGGATGCACTTGAAGCAAGAACCAAGTAATCTTACCTAAACTGAGACCTAACTGAGGAAACATGCTCCCCAGGGAGCACAGAGCTTCTCCTGGGCATGAAGCATCAGCTGCCTCAGTAACTGATCTCACCTTCAGACTCTGGCTTGCTGGGGAGACGTGTTTTCTTCCCAGTTCAATGTCAAGATGTGCAGAATGAGAAATACAGAATCAGGAAGGTAATTTCTTTTACAAATGGCCATGCACACAAGACGGGTTAAGTCTCCTGCCTTTTTAGCTATACAGTCGTTCATTTTTGACTGGCAATCAGTTGAGGGTTTTTTGAAAAATGAAATGAACTTAATCAGACTTCTGCTGCTTCCTTGTCTCATCTATAGTTTAGGGGGTGAAAAATAAGTGAAAAATTAAAGAGTTTTTTTCATTTATTCCCCTGCTTCTTGTAGACATTTACATTATAACAATGGTAATATGAGCATAAGGCCATCTAGAAGAAGGAAAAAGTAATTAATATTTTATTCTACATAAGTTACCTTAGGGACTGGAATTTGCATAGTCGTGCAAAGCTGAATACTGGTTTAGCTGGGCATAATGGGTCACTGCCTGATAGAAACAATCAATAGCACAAAGAAAGCAGAAATCCTTAGTAGGTTTCCATTTCGTACTCCTGTCTCTGCATTTATGTATTTCTTTTTCATTTGAGGCTGTCAAACTACTTCAGAGCTATTAAAGTTAAATGGCATAATCCAGTTTCCAACAGCACAAGGGCAAAATTGACTGTCGATGGACCACATCCACGTAGATGCCTAGGGCCTGATCCAAGTCTCCTTCAAGTCAAATGATACACAGCCACTGACTCCATTGGAAATTGGCTGACACTGTTAGCTGCAAGCACAAGAAGAACAGGGGATTCTGTATGCTCAGCAAGCCCAGGTATGAATCTCCATTTGGGAGACACTTTAACATATGATTCAATTAGTAATTACTTTTCACTCCATCCCAGAAAGTATATTTTATTCTTGCTTGATAAACAGACTAGTATGTCTAGATGGTTTCTCAGAGAACTAAATCCCTCTCACATAATTTTCTCTAAATTTCTGTCTGATGCTTCACGACACTTCAAGTATAATAAGTAGCCTCAGTAACTCTTTCCTGACTCATATTGAGTCTTCAAACAATTAAGAAAATTAAGCCTGAAATAAGGATTTATGTGCCCTGGATGGCATATGATCATTTTTTAGAGAAAAAAAAATCCACAGTGTGCTTAACATTTTCTTATGAAACATTCCCAGTCACACCACTGGTTTGTTGCACATATTTCTCTGCTGCTCCAGAGAGCAAACATAACATTAACCATTAGATCCTTTACTCATTCTCTGGTCAATTCATTGGAAGAGATTTTTCTGTGCTCACATAGGAAAGCTAAAAGCATAAATAATGCCATTGTCAAATCATTCTTGTTTCTCTTTGTGCATTCTTGGTAATTCTAGAAAAGCTTTAAGACAGTGATCATTGGTAGCTGCCATTGAGAAGGCAGGTGTCTTAAGAGCAGCAAGTTCTGTCATCTGCAATTTCTTTCTCCCAGGTTCTGAACTTAAGGTGTCTGTGTCATATTTAAAGGAAGTTTCTGCAACTTCCTTATATTAACATAGAATTTAATATATTTACAGTTTCACTTTAGGACAAACTGTTGATGACAAACAGTTGTACTCTGCAGGTCTTAATGGACATTAAGTTCTCTTCTCTTTAGAGACTCATGAATAGGAAAACCAAAGCAGCTTCCTTAAAAGAAATTATATTTATTAATAAGTAAAAAAGCATGTTGGCTTAGGTGCTTCTACAGCTCCTATTACCATAATGTTAGAGCAATTCAAAGTCTTTAGTGTATCCTGTGAAGTAGTGAAGAACTGTCATTCCCAATTTTGCAGATGGGGGAAAAAAGGCAATGTAGCTACATTTTGTTTCTCTGAGGCATAAAAAACCCCAACTGACTGCCTCAGAAAAATCTATGGCAGAACAGCTACTTGAATCCAGGTTTTCTAATGGTCCGACCAGTGGACTGTTCTTCCTCTCTCGCAGTTGGAAAAGTTATTTTAAAACTGCAGATATACCTTTTGGTGCCTCAGAACAGTTTCCCCTCAGCAACTTCTACCAGCGCCTTGTATTCTGGCGTCTCTCTCCGTTATCTTAATTTCTCCCTGTGGCTTTGTAGACACCTCCCTCCACTTCTTTCATTCTACCCAGTTCTAGCTGGAATCTGGCCCTGTGCTTCCCAGCCTGCCTTTCAGTGTTGGGAAGAGGAAAGGACAGATCATTAGTTCTCAATGGTTTTCTCAGCAGGTAATCCTAGCCAGATAACTTAGTCCATATTTAAAGCCCCAGGTCAGAGGGCTTTACTTTGTGGACAGTGGGAGGGTCTGACTTTCTGTGCAGCGAAGGCAAGCCCTTAGAGAATGCCTCAACACAGGCAATGCTTTTGGTGGCAATTAGAGCCAATTTGGTGTAAAATTATAGGTCTCGTGTCTTTGGACGAATTTGCTGAAACAGTTCTCTCTCCAACAATTTTGTGGTACAGACATACATTCCCTACAGAGCCCTGTGAATCCATGAGAGATTTTCATGGGGAAACAGGGTTAGAAACATCAAGCTCTTGGCACTCTAATTAGGTATAGATTGTTTTGCTGACTGCAGTATTTAAAGCCTCTGGTTATCCTTCGTATATGGTAGAACTAGTAACCCATTAGGGTCACAATACTTTTGTGATGTGTGACCCTCTGTAGATTCTGGTGGTTTCACACCAGAAAGGATCGCCCTGCCCATGTGGGGCAGGTCATTTGGGTGTCAACCCAGTCTCCCACTGTGCTGCCGGAGAGGGGTTGCAGCGACATGAGGAGTGGGGGAGATCTTCCTTCTCTGTCCTCCTTTCCAT
>VYZW01055887.1:5496-22648 GCA_013401315.1 Balaeniceps rex
AACAGACAGGATATTTCTAAGCCCAAAGTCATAGTGAACCTTGAAATAACGCACAAACACAATTGGTACCACAAAGATTAAACAATTTAAAATCAAGAGAGGGCTGAAAACTAAATTAATTAAAGAAATAAATATGCTATTGAACTTTTAATGATGATTAATTTTACAGCTCTTCATCTTTTCAACTGGATTTCCAGTTCTGTTTCTATCATATCCTGAAGATATTTTCCAGTGTTGCATGTCCATACCTACTAAGTGTCCCTTTTGGTGGTAGATTACCACTTTTACAAGCCATCTATAACAGAGCTGCATCTTCTATCGTTTTTCTAAATTCATAATTTGCCAGATGCACAAAGAGCAAACCACACATATTCAGACTACCCTCTGTTTTCTGCTCGTGCGAGGACTGTTGTTATCTTGATATATGGTACTGGCATTCATGACTAAAAGGGCCAATGTCTTGCTGATATAAAGAAACATACTGAAATTATTCAGATACAATTTGTTATATGTAAGCCTATCCTATCCTGTACTTAATGACTTTCTGCTCTGTGGATGGTTTCATAACAACTTGGTTCAGAACAGAAGGATTTACTTCCAACAGCTATGTGCATCATAGAGGTGAATCTAACCAGCTTTGGACTTAGGCAGGAACAGGCTGGAATATCTTCCCTTTCACTACAGGCACAGCTGCACGTTTGCAGAGCAATACAGACATATTGAATTAATTTTAGCACTTGTACCTGAACATACAATTCTGTCTTAGTTAACATAGATTTGAAAATATACGCAAATGTTCTGTAATGTGTTTCCTCTTTGACCATTGATGCAAATCCTAGAAGGAAAGATATCAGGGTAAAGGTTTTAAATTATAAAGTCTCCACTACTGCCGGCTGCTTGGATAACTAAGTGGTAAAGACAGATGTGGAAGGTGATAATAAAGATTCTTACATTTGGATAATATCTGCTCCCTCTGATTGATCAGAAATGTTTTTGAGACCAAGTGCATAGACTCTTTTTTACACTACCTGTTGTGCGTTGACCTTGGCAAGCTTCCAGACACCCACCCAGCCACTCTCTCATTCCCCCTGCTCAACAGGACAGAGGGAGAAAAGAAGATGAAAAGAAAGCTCATGGGTTGATATAAAGACAGGGAAATCACTTACCAATTAACATCACAGCCAAAACAGACTTGACTTGGGGAAAATTAATTTAATTTATGGCCAACTAGAATATATTTGAATGGTGAGAAACAAAGACAAAATTAAAACAACACCTAGCCCCCACCCCTATTTCCCAGGCTGACAAATTGGAACAATACATTGGGTACAACATGGAATTTTCAGTAAGAAATAACTTATTGATTAGGTTTGCAGATGACACCAAGCTGGTGAACTAGACCACAACTAGAGTTCAAGATTACCAAGAGAAATTCATTAAATTATCTATGTATGATGCAATTAAATAAAGACAAGTGCAAACTACTCCACAGATAGAAATAACCAACTGCACAAATAAAGCAGAGTAACAACTCTTCTTCATTCAGTTGAGAAACAAGTCAGGTGCGGAAAGCTTTGCAGAAAGATGTCTGACATTGGACTGAAGCCACAGACTCCCCAATGACATATCTACAATTATAGTGGGCAATAAAAATAAAAGTGTCCTTTTTAGGACAGTTGAAAAGACATTTCCATTGCAGTTTGCACTTCTGTACTGTGCCTAAAAGTTGGATTCCACACTTGAAGATGAACCCTGCTGAAGAGAATTTAGAAAAGCAATTAAAGTTATCAGCTGACTAGAAAACATGCTATATCAGGAAGAAGTAAACCCAAATCTACTGTAGAAGTAGAAAGAGCAAATCTGTAGGATGAGTTATGATAAAAGTCTTCAACATGCAAAAAATACCTGCAAAGGGGAAGACAGAAGGAATAGAAAGGAAAAGAAGTAACGTACTTAACTACAGCAAGGGAGATTCAAGTTAGCTGTTAGAGAAAACTTTGTGACCATGAGGAAAATGAATCTTTGGAACAGATTGCCTGGGAAACTGCAGGCTATCTGTCAATGGAAAATGTTAAGGAGAGTCACAAACATTTATAGCAAATTATTTAGCTGAGAATTATTTTTCCTCCAGAAAGGTAAATGGATGACCCCTCAAGGCTCTATCCAGCCTCATTTTCTATTATTCAATCAGGTGCCAAGTTGTTACCAGTTGAAAAAGTTAGATATGAATTTTCAGCCAGGTCCTGCCAGGAAATCTCACTGGCAGATGGAAACATTAAGACAAAAAGATTAACAACTTCCTGTGAAGTCTGGAAGGCAGATTATATGTTGATGACGAAGTCTGGTATCATTTAGTAAATGATACGTCCTAGTGAAATATCCAGAATCATGACAACAGCTGATATATTTTTTTCTCTTTGCTAGATGACCATCATTGACATACTGGAATGAGTCCAGCAAAGGATGACCAAGCGAGAGGAAAAGATACAATGGTCAAAATTTGCAACAGAGGAAATTGCAATGGTTTGCGTAAGGAGAAGATTATTCACGATGAGAGTGGTCAAACACAGAAAAGGTGCCCAGAGAGACCGAATATCTCCATCCTTGGAGATATTAAAAACTCAACAAGTGCCTTATCAACCTGTTCTAAATTGACCCATGTTGAGCTGGAAGTTGGACGAGATGACCTCTGGCGGTCCCTTCCAACTTACATGAGTCCGTGATTCTTAGAAGTGATGACTTTGTTAAGTTTGAAGAAATACTGTCATACCTATTAGAAAATTTAAAATAAACTAAAATGACTTTTAAAGACAGATCTTCTGGTGCATTACAACTGACCTACATGACGGGTGGTTCAAAGCGACCATCATTTATTTTCCTTAATCAGCCCGCCAGTTTTACAACTGCTTTGTCTTTCAGGAATGGCACAGAACAGTTAGAATTTACTGGCAAATGTGGATTATGAGCTATTTCTTTACTACATCTTTTAACAGCAGGCAAAAGATTGCAGTTGGGCAAAATGGACTGCAGTGGTATAGCTGGTGCTCTTGTAAGGAAGAATTAAAATTCTGCAAATAAAAATCTCAACACTAGAAGCATAGTTTGCTGTTGTGGGGAAAAGAAAAAAGGGGTATCAGTGGTTTTCTCCGTATGAAAGCACCTTAAACAGATGATCCTCAAAGCGGGATTATGGACTCATTTGCTTTCAAGCTTTGTTAGGTTTTTCTTTTCAGTTTCTATGGTTTTCCATAATCTGGGTGAGGCTCTGTAGAAGGAGGCAGTAGGGAACTTTGGCTAGAAATTGTATAACAAAGGCAAATCATTAAGCTTGGGGGGCTCTCAGAATAACTGTTTCACAGGCTTCTGGACACCTTGGGCTTCCTACATTTGCTAAGGACTATTCTTTTACTTCTGTATGCTTTTCTTTACTGAAGGAGATGATAGTCACCCAGGGTGCCTTTGGCTATTTGTGAGTCAGAGTTCCTCTTTCTACAGAGTCTGCGTTTCTGTGTGTAAAATGTCTGGAGGAGTTTATGTATTCCTTCTGGTGAATTCCTTTTACATTTTGTGGGAGGTAAATTCAGCTGGTGAATACTTGTTTGGTTTTATTTTCTTCTGTTGATGTATATTGCATTGCTGAAAACAGGCAATGTTCTGCCATTTCCTATTGCATTGATTCTTTATGTGACCCTGTTCTTTCCAGTCAACTGCCCAGAGAGCCAGCAGTACTTCCTTCAAATTTAAAATTTACCATTAAAAATTTAAATAAGTAAGTTCCACTGGGAAAGACAGATGAATGTGCTTCTAAGAAAGCCTGTCTGTACTTTATAGTTCTAGTTTTCTGGCCAGACAGAAGCAATTTGTGTCCCACTCTACCTACAGTTCATGGGACTCTCATATCTAATCAGATGAACTCATTAGATCTCTCTCTACATACAATCACATATCACATCAGATGTACTCCCCAACCTACAATGAACTTCACGAGGAAATTTAGTAAGTCTTTCAAAATATCCCATTACTACTACAACTAACTATGAATGATGGGGGAGGGATGCAACTCACATTCAAGTGAGGAAGTGGTGGACCCAATTGAAAAGCAAAAGATGCAGTCTGAGGTGGACAAGAGAAACCTCAAGAATGAAAAACCGGTGTGGAAAGTGGCCCACCTCAAGTCTATGCATGAAGATAAGGAAGGACCGAGAGGACAGCATCATGGCAGAAGCTCTCACATTTTTCTTGAGTAACCAGCACAAGAAGGTGCCAATTTGAAGTGCCTGTTCACTAATGCATGTAGCATGGGAACAAAACAGGAGAATTTAGAGCTCTGTGTGCAGTTACAGGGCTCCAGTTTAACTGGGATGACAGAAATGTGGTGGGGTAGCTTACAAGACTGGAGTGCTGCAATGGATGGATGCAGGTTCTTTAGGAAGGACAAGCCAGGAGGGCCAGATGGGGAGTTGCCCTTTAAAGTGAAAGAGTGGGAACACTTCACCTTAGGATGGCTGATGAGCCAGTTGAGAGCATTTGGGGTAGCATTAGAGGGCCAATAAATAAAAACAATGTGATGATTTCAGACTCTGTTTCTAGAACTTGAAACTGAATGTCCTGGTTTCAGCTGAGTTAGAGTTACTTTTCTTCCTAGTAGCTAGCATAGTGCTGTGTTTTGGATTTAGCATGAGAAGAATGCTGATAACACACTGATGTTTTAGTTGTTGCTAAGTAATGCTTAGACTAGTCAAGGACTTTCTTTTTCAGCTTCCCATGCTCTGCCAGGTGCACAAGAAGTTGGGAGGGGGCATGGCCCAAGATAGTTGATCCAAATCGACCAAAGGGCTATTCCATACCATATGACGTCATGCTCAGTATATAAACCGAGGGGAGTTAGCCGGGGGGCAGCGATCGCTGCTCGGGGACTGGCTGGGTGTCGGTCGGCGGGTGGTGAGCGGTTGCATCACTTGTTTTCTTTTCCCTGGGTTTTGTTTGTCTCTCTCGTTCTCCTTTTCATTACAATTATTATTATTATTATTATCATTATTATTATTACTATTATTATTATTTTATTTCAATTATTAAACTGTTCTTATCTCAACCCGTGGGTGTTCTTACTCTTGCCCTTCCGATTCTCTCCCCCATCCCACCGGGGAGGGGGAGGGTGAGCGAGCGGCTGCGTGGTGCTTAGTTGCCGAGTGGGGCTAAACCACGACACTGAAAACCCTAAAAAATGAATAGGTCCATGAGTGTCAAAATAATTATGTATTCTATGAAAGTATATGGTCTACATTCTTTTCCAGTGACAGCTTACAGATGGACAAATATTTATTTTACCTGTTTAGATAACTGCTCTTCACAGAGTTTGTAGAGTGTATAGAATTTTCGGCTAAGGACTTGGTTGCCTCGGAAACCAGCACTTGCCAGCTTGACTCGCATAATAATGCTACGGTCAGGCACCATCATAGCAACTGTGCGAAACTGAATCTTCAGATTTTCTGGAAGTTCCTGTCGTCCTGCATAGCCAGGGTTCTGAAAAATGCAATATTATATAATGAAAGCAGAATAAGAAGCTTTATCTTTTCTGATAATTATTTGGCAAACACAGGAGCACATGCCAGATTACAAAGGGTAACTTCAGCAATGTCACGATTACACATCACTACACAGTGGCCTAAATACTCCAGTTCATGAAATATGTAGTATCACATATGTTATTTGGAGACGCCCAAGACACACAGACATAGACAGACAACTACTTACAGATCTTGTTGGAGCTGTTTTAAATGGTTAGTTCCTCAGGGTCTTGATAGTGTTCCAGTGCTGGAGGTTACTGTCCCTTGTGAGCGTTCCCAGACCATTTCAGTGCAAAGTCAGTCAAGCAGTGCAAGCTATTACTGAACGTAATTTAAACTAACGGATCTGACCTTTCACTGAAGATGTCTAAGTCATTCATGCGACTACTGCATGGCTCAGATGTGAGAACAGTTGCTGGCTATGCAGTGATAACTTCTTAAACTCTTCCAGCTGTTTCCAACCTGCCTTCCCACTGGCCTTTGCATGCCACTAATTCGTCCTCTTTTTCAAGCTAAAGTGATAATATTAACACCTTTTCAAAGGTAGGAAACCTTGAAATAAAGACAAATGCTTCCATTCTGAGTTGTGGATATGTATCCTACAGCTAAGGAGGGGGAGATACAAAGAGGCTTTTAAGGTATTATTACACTTCGCTGCTTCTTTGCCTCCTGCACTGCTAGAAGCAGTCCACAAGCACCAAAGATTAATCTTTAGGAGGCCAGTGAACCAGCGTGAGGGTGGTTTCCTTCATGCTGTCATACAGAAGTATTGTGGTCAAAAGTTCTTCACAGGTGGTGAAATACTGACCAGACTAACTACAGTAGTCCCTGCAGTGGTCAATTACTTCTGTTTTATTTTGACAGACTTTGACTAAAGATATGAGATGGTTGGCTTTAGTCTCAATCTGTCAAATATTCAACTAAAAAAGCCCTTAAAATATGTAGTTAATGATAATTGCATACTTCATGTCCTAAGTTCCAGTTAAAAATATGGGGAAGAGAAAATATCATCATTATTATTTGACCAAATTATTGTTCAAATTGTATTCACTATTTTCTAACAGACAGTTCCAATGATTTCAACGGCGAAATTTAAATGGGAAATGAAATAGGAAAGATTTTTCACAATTATTCCATTTATACATATTCACACACATACCATAGTCAGAAATATACCAAATTCTCTGTCCATGTCAACAACATCACCATCAGTGAAAATGAACTGAGGTTTCTTAGTTTTCTTACACTGAAGTACAATATATATCTGCTGAGCAGCTACTGACAAAACTGGAAGTTCAATGCGGTTAAATTCATCAAAGCAACCCCATGCACCTGACTGGGCTAAACCTGAAAAAGCAAAAAGAAAAATATTTTGTTAAAATATCAGATCAAACAAGAATAATTTATATATAAAATATAGCATGTTCTATATAACTTAATGTAACATAAGAAGAACAAAGAGTATCAACACACAGTAAAATGAGAAGTAAGAACTCAAAATAAATTGGGCTGTGCATTAATGACACCCAGAAAAAGAATTACCCCTAGGAATAAGGATTTACAAACTTCTTTACAAAGAATCCTACACTTTTACAGCAACCGTAAGGCAGAAAGTGTTCAATAATATTGTATATAGCACCTAGAAGCATAAGCATGCATATAGCACGGAAACTCATCTATGCAGGGGGTTAAATTGTCAAAGATGAGTTTGAGAGACATCTACCTAAATGAAAAGCACAGAATCAAATTCAGAAATCATTACATTTGTGACAGAAGCATTGTAGCATTTTATAACGATTAATTCATAGGTCAAAAATTGTTGGAGAATAGCATCCTGCTGTTCAAGAGAGAGGAATCTGATGTCACACTTACAACTGTTATTTGGAACAGGCCATGGAGTTCTAGACAGACATTAGTATCCATAAACATCATGAAATGAATGTCTTTTGGGAGAGCCAAGTACTCCTCCTTCTGTATCATGTTAGCAGGATTGAAATAGGAGAGTCTACAGTAGCAGCTTTCCAGAGCAGTAGTGGGAAAGCTATGTAATCCCCTGCTAGTCCACGTCCATTTCACAAGAGACAAAAGCTAGTAAGTCTACACAGGAACTTCATGGATGCCACCTCCTTCCTTCCCAAAGCCCACACCGGACTTATTCTTATTCAACGGACCATATTTCTTATTGCCTGGGTCCAGCAAGGACCTGGATCAGTACTTTAACTAGTGTTACAAACAGAGGTTGTTCAGAGGTACTTAATTCACTCCACTGGGCTGGTGAAGCTCCGTTTGGCTTAAGCTAATTGAAGGCAGCGCTAAACGCAGAAATAAAGCACATGTCCAAGAAAAGGCATTTGTGTGTTTGCAATGTTGAACAACTATGCCTAGAGCTCCCATGAATCCCCACACTTTAAATGGCAATGCCTATAGCACTGATAAAATAAATCAAAGGGTGATTTATGTGTAGTGTTAATTCCTTAAGACACTTAAGTTAATGGAAGAGAAAGTACTCAAAAATCAATAATACTACTATTAATATATACTTTTTCTCTCTCCTTTGTTTTGTTTTCTCTTTCACGTTTTCTCTTCTCTTGTCTTTGCTCTGGCCTGCTCTCCTCATACTATCCTTCTTTCCTTCCCTCTACTGTTCCTTGTCTGATCTTCTCTTGCTCTTTAAGATGTTCCTCTAGGAACTCTCATCGTACTCCAAATCCCCTTGAGGCTCCTTTTATGTTTCTTGTCTGCCTCTCTTCTACTCTGTCCCATCTTCTACTGTGATCAGCTACCATAGCCAAATTAATACTTGTCCGTTTTTGCAGATAGCAACAAAAGAAAAAAAAATGAAACTAATTCTTACATTCACTTTTTACCATTTTTCATGCCCATTAACCACTTCTTTTAATATTGTTGCATTGATTGGTATTTTTACCCATGTAATTTTGGAAGAACTCTTCAACAAAATTAGTGGAGTCACATCAGATAAAAAACAGCGGTAGTAGAGCCAAAATTGGCTCCTTAAGATTTGATTCAGCCAGGGCAATACTGCAGATCTCCCATGAAATTCAGTTCAATTCCATATGTAGAGTAATCTTTTTCCTAAACTGCTTCTGACTAATTTCTGTGATATTATAAGGAAAAACATGCTCCAAAAGACAAGAATTTGAAGAGAATAAAAAGTCATGTGGACTTAATTACAAAATTTAAAAGCAAACGGAATATATACAAATACCACAATGCCATAATGAAGCAAAGCTTAAAGTAATGCTATAGACAGGTACCAAATTTAAAACATGAAAGACTCAATTCTACTGTCTTTAAAAACAAATGAAGAATATTCCTTGACTTCACTGGTGTGGCAGCAAGTCCTTTAAGTAATGTTCTCCCTCTTGTATGAGGAATATCAGGGCCCTGGATGCACCAATAGGCCTTAATTGCCCTGACCAGCCTTACCTGGGGCTGCTATCCACACTCTCTGTCCTCCAGTCCAGGAGCTCCATTTCAGCTCAGGCAGGTTTGAGTCTTCAGTCTTTGCCTGAGCTACGTTGTATGTAGGGCTGGGCACAGCCCTATCACCTGTTGTCCTGACTTGCTGACTGAACTTCCTGGAGGACCCCAGAACTATCCATAGTGTTACCTCCAGCCCTGCCTCCTGCTGTTTTTGACTGAACTTCCTAGATGGACCCTGGACCCAGCTTGTTATTTCACCTTGTCTGATGGTTGCTGGACAGCTGATGGAATGAGCTGTCACCAACCTGCCCTGCTCAGGCACTGTGGGACTGTGCCCTGGTCAGTGAAGTCCCTGCCCCTGCCTGTGTGGTGGTCACCCTTGGCTCCTGGCTTGTCTTCCCTCGTGGAGCTGCCCCACTCTTGCTGCTCCCTGATGAAAAATTCTTGCAGACATTTATCAAATACATTTGGCCCCTTTTGTTACATGTGTTACATGACTACTAGGATCCACTCTAAAAAAAAAAAAAAAGTGTTTGCTACTTTGTTTATTAAACATCAGTATCTACTCTTTGGGGTACAATGAAAAGCCCTAAAGCTAGACATTCTTTAAGAGACTTTGTTCCGTATAATATTGTCTCTTACACTTACTATCCATATATTAAAGATTTTTGAAATTAATTTCTCTACAGAATGGTGAGGTGAGGTTCTAGCCAAACAATTTTTCCTTGGGAAAGGAAAAAAAAATCACTTGTTCTGTAATGCCACCTGCTGCATGGAGCTAGGAAACCTGACTCTCAGGCAAGGCCAATATCCCACAGCTTTGAATAAATTCAATTCTTGCAAAATTATTTCATTCCGGTGGAGTTAAACAAAAAGGAAGGAAAATACACAAACGTGCATACACCCCTCACACACACAAGCAAAGGCACAGCAAGCAAACTGTCAGCTGCGTAACAGCTTAGAGACAATGTAATTTTGTTGTGCCCTATCATGCTGTGCATTAATTGCCGTCCCCGTGCAGAACATAGTATGGTAATCAAATACACAAATGGAGTAAAAGCAGAAAATAAAGGACAAGACTAAAGAGATTTTAACTATGTCTAAGAAATGTGACACACACACCCCCAAATCAGTACAGATATCCTACAAACCTGGTCCTCACATGATGTAAGAAACACACAGCATAGCTACTTCAAAATGCGTCTCTGCAATGCAGTGCCATGTCCCTTTCCATGTCAGTGACCCTATGGCCTAGGCACAGCTGGGTGGCCTGGCCCTTGAATGCTGTGCAGGTACTAGGGCCCCACACACGAAGGAAGTACTTTGCAGCCTACTGTGACAACCCCTGTTCTGCCAGGTGACCCAACAGGCCCTATGTGCTGCTCCGCACTGGGAGGTCTGGCTAAAAATAGTGTGACAGTGCAGCAATTAATCATGACAAAGCAGCTATAAACTCTCTTTTGTATTGAAACAATGCATCTCTTAAGATTTTACACAGGGGTAGAACTATAGTGACATAATTCAAAGCAAATTTCACTAAAACAGAACTCTGTCTAGCCAAAGCACAGCCCAGAAGCAGTAAGCTACAAGGTTCTCGTTGGTCCTGAAAGAATTTACAGAGCTCCATACTCATTTATTCACCTTCTGAATGAATATAAATATCAAATCTCACATTAAATATTGCATTAAATATCAAATCACAAAAAGGTACCTCAAGTAAGACTGGAGTTGTTTGACTGTAACTATAGACAACAGAACCAAAGCAAACGTGACTTTCATACTCATCTACAGGCAACCACAGACAAAAGGTTTCCTAAAGGCTATTCACCAACACTTTTCAGTAACAGTGATGAAGTACCCCTGATTTGCTATTCCTGGGCAATTTTAACACTGAATTTGAGATAATAGAAAACTTGAAAATTCACCTTCTCACTTGCTTCCCTGGTACTTTCATGGGTTACCTCTGGTCCAATGCAGATGACCAGTTATATCTGAACCTACCTTTTGGTTCAAATTTAAAAAATAAAACTATCAAAGATGAAAGTCCAGGCCTTGGACATCTTGACTAGACCACCTGCCTGTGAATAGCTGGAGTCGCACAGGAAAACAAAAGAGACAGGAAGACAGAGAAACAGAGAGACAGAACCTCAGCTCTGAGCCAAACAGGAGAACTTTAAATTATTTTATAGTACACAATATACTGTTGTGTTAATTATATTATATTATATTATATTATATTATATTATATTATATATTTTTCTATTTCTTTATTATGAAGATCAAACTTATTGTCCTTACAGAAAAAATCTGGAAACATGGCAGCAGACATGACAACACCACCTCCACACCCCCTTTTTCTCCTCACTGCTAATATTTGATAACTGGACCTACAGCACCAGATGAAGTGAAAAGTTTGGAAGAGGAAACATTGGTGACGGAGTACAAAGCCTATCAGAGACATGTGGAATTCTGAAAAAATTCTCAATGTGTCCACTAAAATATGTTATATGTTTCATGAGAACTTTCTTATCAGTCTGCATGAAAGCGCTTCTACAGCTGTGAACTACCCTTCTTTGCCATTAAAGAACTCATATGCATTAAAGAATCTTTCTCTAAACTCACTTTGCTCCCCCTATTAAACCAAAAAAGAGCTCATTTCCTTCCCTGACTTCAGTATATCCACTCTTCAAGAAATACCAGATACCTTGAAGACGTTTCAACATAAAAATTGTGATGCCAAGCCAGGCCCTTCCAAGTTGTGAAAATGAGTCCAAAACAACTGGTGCCCTTCACAAATGATAGCATCAATGACTTACATAAGAACAGATTCTTTTCCTCCCAGGTACACAACAGTCCGATGAATGCTGAAAAAAATCACCTATCCAGGGTCTATTCAGCTGGATCTATTATCTAATTCCCAGGCAACACCATCCCCCTAGCAAATTGACTGAGGTAAACAGTCACAGGTCACCTGAGCACAAATTTGTTGAGTTCTATAAGCATCTTTTCTAACTCATATTGAACACCAGCATGCCATTAAATGAGGCAGACAGACAACAAGGACACATTACACAGTATTACTTAGCTTTTGTTGCATATGACAAAAACACTACATGGAAAATGGTCAGCTTATGGAAAACAACAGACAAAGGAAGCTGAACCCTAAAACTCAGCTCATGTTCTTAGACACAACAATTGTGCCCAGTTTTACTAAAAGAAGGCAATGACAAGCTGCAGTTATCGCTATCGCCTCAATCTGAAATGAGAAAGGATAAGTTACCAAACTGCTCAGGATAAGAAGGCAGAAACAAAGCAAGGATACAGAGGCTAGATGTCTGGGTTGACACAAGTCAGTAAGTTTAATACAAAGAAGTGAAATCACCACGGAGTTCCGAAAAAAAGGTGGTGACATAAAGAACTTGGCAACAAGACAAAGACAAACCCTCTCCAAGGAGAAACAAAAGCTGACATCCTTGTTCTGGACTGATGACTGCAGGTACAGCAGAGACCCAGTAGATGACTGCTCCTGGAATTATGAGCATAGTCATGCTTAGACAGCAAGCTGGTCCCAGCCCTCTTCTGTTTATTACCGATAAGTAAAATAAACTTGGGACACTGAAAGTCTGCACACACAATAAAAGACATGCAACTAAAAGTTGGCCCAAAGATCTGGGAGTTACAAGAGTTGCTTTGAGAAACTTGTGACCTTGACTGAAGGTATTCACACATGCAGCTAGTTCAGTTCCTAGCTTAGAAATGTTCCTCTCTTTGTTTGGTATTATATAAATGAGCAGCTTTCCATAGCTTCTGGTCACTAGGTAACTATCTTTTCTCTTGATATGTAATGATCTGTCCTTGGTTATAAACACAGTATTTACCTCAGGTAAGGACTACAATAAAGCAGTATATTCAATACAGAAGTCATCAGCTTACACAAAAGTTTAACCCACATCCCAGTGTAATTTAATAGGATACTATGAAACCTGTCTTCTGCTCTCACTGCTCATAGGAGCACCGAGCCAGTTTCAGCCTTCTCCAAGGTAATGAATGCCTGCACTCACCTAAAAAGACCAAAGCTAAAGCTAAAGCTAGAAGACTAGCTAAAAGACTGCCTAATGCTTTAAATGAAGACTGTGATCAAACTTTCCATTCTTGTGGCATTAGCAGAACATCTAGCTAGAAGAGTGGGCTCTTCACGGGACCAGTTCAGGACTGGGAATTAAATTCTCACAAGAGCTAAGGATGGTCACTAGCTCTACCAACCGCTGCTTCCGTATTTATCGCACTACCTCAGATTCCTGATACGGAAATGATAGGGCTGCTTTCCTCTCTTTTTGTAGCAGTGTCTCCTTGACTGTGTTATCCAGCTACCCTGCTTGCTCCAGACTGGCCCCTTACTGCAGCTCCAACTAGGGAAATCCCCAGTAGGAGGGAAGGCAACAGACATGAGCATGCCTCAGACACAGAGAGAGCGCGCACAAGAGCGAGAGCTGGAGAGCACAGTGCCTTTTCAAAGCTCAGTGTATCTCTGCTGTCACGGCTCATGGCTCAGAGGAATGGGGGATGGAGGCTGGCTGAGGCAAAGAAAGCAAGAATGGAAATGTTTCTTTCTTAGCTATTTTCACGTTCTTATAAATGGAGCTAATGTGCTCAATTAGTGAGAAGCAAGGCATTCTGCAGAATGCATAGACAGCTGCAAAACTTGAGCCATGATTAGAAAAACTTGTCAAACCAGTTAAATCATTTTTCCCTTCTTTCTCTGCTATACTTCTTCCCATTTCCCTCTTTTTGATATGGCCATTAAAGAAAGTTAACAAGATAATGAAGCCTAAAAATATCTGTAAAAGAACAAAAGGATTAGGAGGAAAAACAGTAGTCCAGTGAAGTCAGTATAAGTACTGCTTTTAACTCAGTTCTTCCCAAATACATACTATTGGCCATCTTGATCTAACTCAGCCATAAACAAACCCAGTAAGACCACAGAAGAGACGAGAGAAATATGGAAAATCTTTTCACAAATAATTACAAAATCAGCTTAATCCAAACCTGGCATACCTTCCAGGCTTTCTATCTCCATTAGAAAAGCTTAATTGGATACTTTTAAGCGCTTAAATAAGAAGCCAAAGATAAAAGTTAGCTCTATTAAAATCTTGGCCAGCTTTGCTGGCTTCTTAGTTAAAACTAGAAATGATCTCCAGGTTATATTTTAACCTTCAGGAGATATCACAACAGTGAAAATGGTGTTTATGATACCTTGTGTTAAATTTAAGAGCCCACCACTCACAGAAAATTGTGGCGTTCTGTGGTCTGCCAGTCCGTATAACAAATAGTAGCTATATACAAGAAAATAGACATAATGGAGTCCACAGATATTGGATCACCTGATCACTGTTTGCAAAACTGACTTCAAAGCTCTGCTTATCATGAAAGTTATGACAGTTTGACCATTATCTCATTTTCCTGGTTTCAAAAAAGTTCTAGAGTTTGAAATAAGACACTGCACCACTTTGCATGTTTCCCTGTACAGCATCATCGAACTCTGTATTTGTTTGTCTTGCTTGATACAAAACTGGCAAGGGAGGGCTAAATATCCTCCCCCTTGGGAGGGTGGGAGAGAGGCATAAGGAAAATAAGTAGAAAGGATTAAAAGGGAAATGGAAAAGAGGACAAAGATAGGAAACAGCCTCCAAGAATATAAAAAACCCTGGAAAGCATGCAGGAAGAAAAAAGGGGAAAAAAAGGAGAAATAATCAAATAACAGGAAAAGTTGATGAGCATCTGGAAAGAAGAGGAAACAGAGAAGAATATACTCTACTAAAAATTGCTAACTCACTAGTGAAGACACAAAAACTTATGACTCTAAAATGAACAAACCAGATTATTTCTTACCTTTATAGATACGGCCAAGTCCTCTGTAGTCCATTTGGTCTGAACAATTGAAAACAACAACATACTTTCCCAGGCATTTGCCCATGTCTTTAGTTGTCTCTGTTTTCCCTGTCCCTGCAGGTCCTGCTGGTGCACCACCCATACTCATGCCCAGGGCCTGTGCCAGAGTAATGTAACACCTAGAAACAGAACAAAGAGTTCTATTAATCTTTTTCTACTATTAATTACTTGAAGTCCATTAATGTAACCACAGCAGTTGTATTATACAGAGCTGGGGAAGGGGGCAGCAATGGCTGTGCTTCCCCATGGTAAGTCCTCAGTCACCCCCTTTGCACACTGTGAAGCTGAGTTACCAGGTACCGCCTTTGCTCCACCTGCAGAAAAACATGAGTCCAGCACAGCGATGACTGCAACAGCCCAGGAAACACACAAGCCAATTCTAAATGCTGAATACCAAAATACTGTAGTATTGTGATTTTCTTACACTAATCATATGCCCTCCCACCATGACTCAGCCTTATGCTGCAGCACCCAGACCTGCTGGGTTTCTGCCTTTTTTCCCGTCTTCATACTCTCTCCCCAGAGCACACAAGATGGGCTCTCTGATCGGGCAATAGGAAGACACAGAGGCTGGAAGCAGCTCCTGTTCTTGCTATTTCCCTACCAGCATGCCAAACCAGAGCAATGCTGCCAGACGTCTTTGAGTTCCAGGAGGAGAATGGACAAGAGGGAAGATTGTAACAGGCAATGAAGAAAGAAGAGGAGGGACCCATGAATGCTAGGATCATCTTCTGCTCCAGCCTCCATCCTGGGTTGGTGTCCCCAGATTTCTCACTTCCCCAGATGGTGTGGAGACTACTGAAGGGTGTAGGAAGACTGTTGTTCTAACCTACAACGCTCCAAAATCCCAGTAAGCCTGTGAAACTCAATAGCTTTATGATATATCTGGGGAGAGAAAATGGGCACTGAAAAAAAAAACAAATTATACCAGCTAGTACCACTTCCTATAAAATAATACAGTACTGATTCTAATATAATAGCAGTAATAATGCTTTATCACCTTATTACTCAGTAATCAGTTAACAGGCACTCAGTTAACACAGAAAAAATACCACTTCTAACAATCCTGCTAGTGAAAATGAGGTAAGGACAAACTGTATACACAGTACAAGTCCTAAATATAACTTGCATTTCATTTTTTGTATCTGCCATGACATGGTCTGTGTCTGATGTGATGTTTAGGAGCATTCAATTTCAGTCCCATTATCTTAATGTAATATACTACTGCCAGTGTGTATTTATCATGTGCTTCGGGAATCTCTCTGAACACAAAATCATTAGCCAAATAGCACTTGACTCCAAGTTGATTAATGGAAAGCAAAGATATCATTACCTGAAAATTGTCAGAAGCTCATGCAAGTCCATATAGCAATATTAAATATATTAAAATGGAAAAAGCCTATCAGGGGAATAAAATCTGTTCTTATGCAACACTGCTTAGGTATGTAAGTTTCCCATGCCAACACTAGAAAACATCTCTGCTTCAAATATTCTTTCAATGACAGTGGATAGCCACCAATCGCTGTAGCTTTGTTTGGCTCTTCTAGGTTTGCCCAAAGACAGATACCTCTGTTCCTTTTTGTTGTCATTATTATAGTTTAATTCAAAAGACTCATTTTCTTCAATAATGTCACCCTGCGCTACTTTTCAATCTCATGTGACATAGCACCTTGAATCAATCCCTAACTGATCAGGTTGCATTTTAATTCTGTGAACAAATTTTGAATGACAGCATTTTCTTGATACTGTCTCTCCCAGTGGGCAAAAGTAGTCTGCGTGGTAGTGCTGCCATACCCGCTAATCAACTGCATGTTTACTGCTGCAAACAGATCTCTCTCGAGCATAGGAATAGTAGGGTACATAACATAGAACTTGGTAAATGTGTGTTACATATTAAAAGCCAGGTATCCAAGCATAGGGGTTTGGCTCTCTTAAATAGCTCACTGGGCATAATTTTGGTTCAGAAATTGGCAAAAGTCTGAAATTTCACTAGTAAACAAAATGTAGCAGCACAGAGAGTGCAAAGACATTCCAACATTAATTCAACAGCCTGCAGTCATTCTTCACACAACAAATGACGGAACATGCACAGTATTTTGACATTCCTATCCACACTTAAAAGAACAAGCTCAGGCATAGCAAATACATCTCCCTCTTGCCTAGCTGAAGCACTACCAAGTACTTTAGGAAAA
>VYZW01055887.1:22703-49092 GCA_013401315.1 Balaeniceps rex
TTTGTACTGTGCTGTATAACTAACGCTCCAGCAATAAAATGTTCTCCTTATGTTTTGCCCTCAGAGCTTTTTATGTTTGTAGTCCTATAATTCTCCATAGGCCTTGCTTGAAACCATATTGGCACTAGTTATTCGATGCTATGTCCTGAGTTACTGCTTTTTCCTCTAGGGTGACTTCAAATGAATCACTTGCCATAATCCCAAATTCTCATGCAACTACTAGCTTACTGAAAACAGCAATATATTGGTTTTTAGATCCCCTCTGTTTAGGCTGGTGAAGTGTATGGCATTCAGCTATATCTATCTTGAGCACAAGTAAGTTTTTCAATGCCTACCACAGCACATATAGCTCAAGCAACGAGAGAATTCAAGGCCCCTCCCAGCGGTGCTTGCTTTCGCTAGCTATATAAGCACTGGCCTCTGCTGTTCACCATCGATATTGCAGCACTATAGTGCAACCAAAGTAAGAATTCTGATTCATGAAAGTTAAAGGAATTAAGTCAAAGGAATTAAGTCTTAGCTCCAGTACTATGCACTGCATTCTTTTTATAACTACCTGTCAGTTAAGGGAGTTATAACAAGCCTGTCTGTACACCCTAAGTATTCATTGCAGTAGGTGAACTCTACATCAGTGATTTGGATAATGCATTTATCCAAGTCTTCAAGAAAATAAAATCGAGACTGCTTTTGCCATTCAAAATCAGACGGAGATTTAATGTTCATACGGACCTATAATGGAAAAGAAAAATCATTAATACAGAAAAGAAGAGTATAACAAATTCATCTTAAATTCCAAACAGAGAAAAAGTCTACTATGCATAAATGCAAGAGCTGGAAGAACAAGCACAGAATCTGTCAGGAGTCGAGACATGAAGAATTATCTTTTCAAACCTGTCTATGACATGCTCTGAACCTTTTGACCACTTTGATTTTCCTCTGAATTGCGTACAGAGATTATGAATTTTGTTTTACAGAGATATTGAAGAACAGTGATGGAAAACTTTGTAAGAAACTAAGTAACAATACTGGTTACACTGCATGGTATCTGGTGCCATTACTCAGAGAAATACTAAATCGTGGACAATGCTTGAATATATTGTATACATGCCTATGTGGTTGTTTATTTGGGGTGTATTTTTCAGTATGAACTTGCCACACACATATTTAGATTTGTGGCAGATTAATAGATCTTGATTCATTATTTTTGACACTTGATCTCAAAACCACCGGCCTCTTATGGAATATGTAGTCCTGGTTACGGGCCTTGCAGACATAGTGTAAGGTGAAGAGGGGGTTCTGCGTTCTCAGCCACTTCCCTCTACTTTCTCTCAGTCACAAAAGGACATGTTTAGCAGGGGATAGAACGTTTTGAGAGAAAAGGATAATATTACATGTACCAATTAAGAATCCTTTCCCCAGTTTTGGACTTGTCCCCCCTTTATTTCACATACAGACTCTTTAAATTTAACCAATTTTCTGTGATGTAATTTTATTATAATATGACATTACATTAATTGATAATGAAATGTCCAATTAAGAAAATAATTATGAAAAGAAATTAAAAATTACAGGCAGAGGATAAAACCCCATGCCTGTCTTAGAAGCTGGCAGTTTTCATTCTAACTTTCAGTGTTTTTCTTTATGATTTTCTATCTTTCTTTACACATGCACTTAATTTTTATCTTTCTAGCATATACACATAAATTAAACAATGCAGTATTGAATTACTGACCTTTGCATCATGCAAGCTTTTTGAAAGTTATTTTACTTCCATTTTTATAATTATAGTTTCATGTATTCAACATACTTATCTAAAGGAAGTCTGATGCAACTTAATTATAAAAAAACCTAAAATATCTGTTCTAGTTATTTTTGCTACCCTTTTCAAATATATGGAGCCTCACTGCTTTAACTTTTGAATAACTATTACCTTAAATCAACACATAGGCTGGGCTGGAAATCACATGACTGATAGCAATACTAAAGAGACTTTTTTTCCTTTTACATTTCAATTAAACAATGCATTAAATTTTCAGTTTGAGAGAACAGTTTAATTTAAACAGTTAAACTCTTTTGCTCACAGTGAATTTGTGCATGATGGGTCTCAACAACCATTTTAAAAACTGAAGTCCGAAACTATGAACATACCTATATATAATTCACCCTTATCTCTGCATGACATCTATATGAAATCAAACTAAATCTGATATGCTATATCGCAGCACTAATGTCAGAGCTACTCAAAGAGAATAGATTGTAAGATTTGTTTATAAATTTTTTATATGTGCAAAAACTTCCATACAGAAAGTCCCTTAAAGATTTTCAAAAACTTACCAAATCATCAAAGATATCCTTCTGGTGCACATGAATGGTGATTAAAGTTTCATACTTTGTGCGCTCCATTCTTGTCAGATTGTGTGTTGTCATGTCAATCAAATCATTTAAAAGTTCCAAAAACTTCCGATTTGTTGTGTGCATTGCCTTTTCCACATAGCAAGAACAGCCATATTAATACAAACATTATTTCTTCTTCCAATGTTTAGAATAAAAAATAAAAAAAATCTGCAAGCTTATGGGCCCATGACATCTATGATCTGCTTTGTATTTATTAGGCTTGGAATCCCGAATTTGGATTTGCAGGCTGCCCTCCACGCACGCATTCTTAACTCAACAGAGTAAAATAAGGTTATATCTAGGTCACATCATAAGATTTTATTCCAAGACTGTGCTCCTTCTACTATACATTACATCTTCAGCTGATTGCATCCCTGCATATTTTCAGAACCATCAGTCTCTGGTTTTGGGTATTGCACATCAGCCCAAGCAGTATCTACTTTTTAGGGGGAACAGGAACCTGGAGATCTATCACATCCTCTAACCAGAGGAGGGGGAAAATGCAGTGTAATTTTAGATGCCAATGCTAAAATAATTATGTCTTTTGTGGCATCAGATTCTGTTACAAAATTCCACAAGATACAATACTGACTATACAATATTGACTTAGGTAAACAGCATCAGCCTCTGTCAGTGATGTTCCTGGTACACAACAAACTATAAAGCTCTGATGTTTCAGAAAGGGCAGCTCATATATACTCCTGTTCCAAATGCGTGAGAGAACAATCACACTAGCTTTCTGTAAATCTATGCAAAGCCTAAAACTCATACTGTATGCTGAGAAAAGAATGCTAAAAACACTGCAAAACTAACAGAGAATTAAACAACCTGCCCGCCCCCCAAACACATACACACAGTTCATTCTAAGTAAACAAAAGTTGTTTTCTAGTTAATGCAAAAGAATCTTTGCATCTAGTTAGTGTATGATCTGGAGTGGACTAAAAGCAGGTCTATGCCCTTTTTAAACTTTGTACAATGCAGAAAATGTGGCGTTAAGTGGTCTTCTCCGTAGTCTAGAGTCTTCATTTTCATTCAGTATCAAACTACAGCATGGTACCATTCCCCTGTATTTACTTCTGCGGTGGGATGATGTTACTAGTTCTTAGTCCAATCTCACTGTATATTCTTGATTAATGGTAATTTGCAACTCTTTAGTTCTCACCTTCTCCTTCCTCCTTCATAGATTCAGTGTTAGTAATAAAACCTTGGTGTTAACAGGATCTTCTCTACGTGTTTGAGATTAAACCAGCACCTCCTCAAATGGCTTCTATTCTTTCCTTTCCCCAAAAAAAGAGCTGATCAACTGAAGATTCTAATACACTCTGTTACAGTAGACCAATGCCCATGAAGCAGTTATTTCCCCAAATTTGGGGAGCTCTTATTTCTTTCCAAATCTGATTTTGGGAAAGTAATAAGATAAGATTCCCTACATTGCCAAACCGAGAAATTGTCCCTTCCAAAGATGACTGCGCTGACAGAACAATAGAGAAAATCACAGGACTAGGAACAATTCTAAAGCACATGCTGGGGGATGGTGAGGAGGTGTGACCTCTTGACACATCTTTTATCATTCTGTTGTCCTGTTAGTTTATTTGTTATTCCGGTTACTTAAGTAGCATTTTGTGCTTTTTCCTACATGTTATTTCTAACTTTTCACAATATGCACTGTTCCAAACAATGCTTTTAATTAATCCCCAAAGATTCATTAAATACTACCTTTTTGTCTGTTTTGGTACTGTTCAGTGCATTCTCTGCATCTCTGGTCCAGATCATTTGAATTCCCAGAAGTCCTATTTGTGCAGGAAACATTGCCTGAAAGTCATACAGCTTAAATCCTGAATCGCTAATGGCCATTGATGCTTGTCTAATGATGGCGTGGATTGTTTTCCTAATCCCATTCAGCAGCTGACCTAACCAGAATTCCACATTGCCCTGAAATAAACAAGAAAGTACTTTTAAAGAATTAGATTATGAATAATTCACAAGGAGAAAAAGCCCTATGCGACTTTTTTCCCAGTCCTTCGTACTCCCATTTCCCTCTTCGTTATTCTCTAATCTTTAAAAGATTCCTCTCCTTGTTCTGCTCCACTGCCTTTCTAGAGATATGTGATGGATGTGGCACTTCACATCAGTACTGCTGAAAAAACAGGTGAAGTAATTGTTACAGAATGACACAAATGTCCTGTCCTTTCTGGCCTTTGCTCTTGCTGTTCTCATTGGAAGGTTTTCATTCAGCTAGTCAAATAATAGCATGATGCGACACTGTTGGTCTCTACAACATAAATCTACTTTAAATCAAGTCATGAAAAACTTTAATATATAATTCCATTACCTGAGCTAAAACTGGTTCAATAATATTGACCTGTTCTCCTTCTTGAGATTCAAACAATAAAATCTGGTCGTAGTTTTTTTCATGAAATCCCACTCGGTTAACATTGTCAAACAAACTTAATAAATGTGCCTAAAATAGAATCAGGAAAAAAAAAGCTCCATAAACTGATCTGATATGGCATTCTTACTTTGCTTTAAGTCCTGTATCAGAAGATTCTATAAATCTTTCTGTAAGTGTAAGAAACTCTCTCAACTAATTAACGAAATCCTCCATGGTCCTCACTTACTAATATCGACCATAAGAACAGTATTGCCTTATGACTTGTACCTGAATAGTGTGGGAATCAGATGCTTGACCAAGGATTTCCAGAAGAGCAGGGTCAGATACAAAAAAAAATCTTGGAAATATTAACCGTTTTTTTTCCAAATACCCAGTCAGTGATTTCTGACAGATTTCCAATTGTTCCAGCAAATGTGGTAATAGCTGTGCCAAAGTCTCATCTCCAACACAGCACTGCACGATGTTTGATGTTTCATGGGCTCTCTGCATAATTCTCTGCCATGATTTATCAATGTTCTGAAATCTTCTGGCTTCCTGGAGTACATGAAAAATGCATTAGCTCTTCCTCATGTTTGTCAGATTCTAAAAATTAAAGAATTCCATGAGACAAGGTAACAGTTCAAGATTTCCCTTGCTGTTCAAGTCTTCTTTGCAGAACTAATGTATGAATATTTATAGGTGTGCTTATAATGATCAGTGCTGTTAATGACCAGACTTCAAATTGCAAGAGAAAGAGTCCAATGGGACAGCTCTGGAAATGTCTTTTACTTCATGCTGAGCACCAAATTTGTCCATATAAGAGGATTCCAACACACACCAGAAAAATCAAACAGCAGCTTTCTCAGAAATGACAGTCTTCCTAAAAGCAATACACAATGTCACGCAATGGCTGCTCCATACAGGTTATAAGGAATAAGTTGTTAGTAGTAATACTTGACAAACAAAAACAATATAGTCTGAAACTGCCACACTTGTAAGGCATTGTAGGTGAAAGGAGACAAATTCTCAAGTACTGGGAGCTGGAGAATAAATATTTTCCTACACTGGGTATACAGACTTTAAAAACTCTTTCTTCACCTACAACGAATGAAATGTTAATGGGATCATAAATTATCTGAGAACTAGGAGAGATCTCAAGAGACCATCCAAAGCCATTTGTCTCTCACAAGACAGGATCATACCCATGCCACTCTTGAAAAACATCCATCTGTCTTGTTTTTAAAGTGCTCAGTGGTGGAGATTCAGAAGCCTCTCCAGGCAATCTTTGCTACTGGTGACTCTGCTTTAATATCTAAGCTTAACCTTTCTTGTGTGTACACCAATTACTTCTCATCTTACTCATAGATACAGAGAACACACTGTTTTCTCCCTGTTGAGAGCAACCCTTATTTTTTTTGAAAACTCATCACGTCTTCTCCTCAGTTTTTCCTCTCCTTCAAGCCAAACAAGCCTAGTTTGTTGAATCTTTTCTTGTGCGTCATCCTTCATGGATGGCTCCTCATTCTTATCATCCTCTTCTATGCTCTCTCAAATTTGTCTATGTGTTTCTTTAGCCAAAACCAGGCACAACATTCTAGTTATCGGTTATTGCTGTTTATGCATTCCACTTCTCTGCCTGCATTTTACACACCAGCAATCTAAAACTCATTTTCTGATAGTACTATGAGAGACAATGTCAAAAGCCTCAAAAGCCTACCAAGATATTGTCCTGGTTTCAGCTGAGTTAGAGTTACTTTTCTTCCTAGTAGCTAGCATAGTGCTGTGTTTTGGATTTAGCATGAGAAGAATGCTGATAACACACTGATGTTTTAGTTGTTGCTAAGTAATGCTTAGACTAGTCAAGGACTTTCTTTTTCAGCTTCCCATGCTCTGCCAGGTGCACAAGAAGTTGGGAGGGGGCACAGCCCAAGATAGTTGATCCAAGTTGACCAAAGGGCTATTCCATACCATATGACGTCATGCTCAGTATATAAACCGAGGGGAGTTAGCCGGCGGGCAGCAATCGCTGCTCGGGGACTGGCTGGGTGTCGGTCGGCGGGTGGTGAGCAGTTGCATCACTTGTTTTCTTTTCCCTGGGTTTTGTTTGTCTCTCTCGTTCTCCTTTTCATTACAATTATTATTATTATTATCATTATTATTATTATTACTATTATTATTATTATTTTATTTCAATTATTAAACTGTTCTTATCTCAACCCGTGGGTTTTCTCATTCTTGCCCTTCCGATTCTCTCCCCCATCCCACCGGGGAGGGGGAGGGTGAGCGAGCGGCTGCGTGGTGCTTAGTTGCCGACTGGGGCTAAACCACAACAGATATATAGCAATTACTGTTTTCCTCTATTCACAAAGCTTGTTGCCCACCCTAAAAATAAATTAGATTTATTTGACAGGTTTTGCTCCTAACAAATCCACACTGACTGTTACTCATCTCCTTTTTAACTTCCAGATGCTTACAGACAGTTATTTGTTGCAGTATTCATCCAGGAATTGCAATTAAGCCCACTCATCTATCATTACTCCTCCACCAAGCTGTTTCTTCTCCTCCTTCTTTAAATATAGTCACCACATATGATTTTTTCCATGGTTCATGTATCATCCTTGTAAGACGTAGCTTTAGCAGTTGTCAAACGCCTCAGCTGTGCTGCAGCATTTGTTCATCTGCAAAAACTGCTTATTGATTCTCTGATAAGCATTAACAATATAAACATATCTCATGAACTAAAAAAAAGTATTGTTATCTTAAATAACAGTTAAGAAAGCTTAACTTACAAAAACTAATGTTAGTTTTGGAAATTGTAAGCCTTTCATTATAGAAGATGTAGCCTGAAATAAATTCATATTTAATAATTTCCCAATAATCGTGGTTTTGTTAAGTTACAGCACTGGTTGATCCAGTGCTACTAAACTGTGGTATGTTAGAACTACATCAAAGCCTCTCATTAGGAGACACAACAGAGAGGATGACTTATTCTGGTATTTCTCTCCTGCAGGAAGTCAGATTATTCCTTAACTCTTTTGCAGCTGCTATCACGGAAGGTCATAATTGCCTTTTGAAGAGGTTGCAATAGTTCACACAGATTAGCACACATGCAGCTGCCCAAGCCTTGCAGCATCTCTCTGTGGGACTTCATTATATTGAGTCCTAGTGAGTACAGAATTCACACAGAAAATCTGTCGTCCTATTATTACATAACTTAGAGCCTATAAACATATGCACACAGGAAGAAAGGGGTGTTTGCAGGTATGGCAAAATTGATACATCAGTTTTGTACCATTAAGTAGTCCTGAGCCCTGTGCTATCATGAGATTCACTAATATTGCAAGCTGACAGGAACATCTGAGCCTGAATTACAAACCATCCTGTTCCTGTAGGTCTGACCAAGTTCTAAGCAGTTCAACCAGACAGACCGCAGTTTGGCAAAGCTTCTTCTGAACTGCCTATGCCCAGCCCACAAAACTTACATGCGTTATATGCATTGGCAAGTAAACTCTGTGATGTGGCTTATCTCTTGGTACAACATATTGCCATAACATATTGCTATCATAAATCAACATACCTGAGGTAGTTGTTTTGCAATGTCTCCACCAATAAACACAGCTTCAAGGTAAATCCAGAGGTTTTGTACAGTAATCCAGTTTTCAATTACCTCTGCAGTATTGGTCAACTTCTGAACCCACTGTTGTATAGTGGACTTAAATGGTGCATTATACCTGTATGACCATGAGTTAAAGGGAAAAATAACCTAAGATGATAATTGTTTACTTTTGGGTTTGAGCAGATTTACACAATACGTGCATTTATTGTTTTGTACCTGTTGCTTACGAGCGACCCCAGTATCATGAGGCTGTCTTCCACCAAAGCTATTTTCTCCGATATATCTGATCCTTTCAGAAGGAGTTCTCCACGAGTTTTGAATTGGCCAAAACTGAAAGCATGAGCACTCCATTCACTGATGACATGCTTCAATTTTGCTTCAATATCCTTTTCTTTAACAGCACTGATGCAGATATCCTGGGTAAAATTAAACTAGTAAATTACATTCCTCTAAGGCTACTATAACGCACACTTATAAAGACAATTAAAATTCATTGGCTAGATCCAGACTTCAAAGTTCTAGCTAATGAAGATATACATTGAAACACCTCTAAATTATTATATTACAAACTAGATTATATTATTGTACTACTTGTAAGTGGAACATTTTATGGATATACTCCATCTTCATTAGCCCTAGCACCTTACACTTTTGAAAATTCACTGACTCAGTGAATCTGCATGCAGAATTTGCCTCTTTGAAGTCAAATATACCTACTGAGGGGTTTAACGAAAAGACACATTACCAATCAAAACCAATAAACTGTCCAAGAATAAAGCATATGTGGACAACATGACTGCCTGCTACTTCTTAAAGACAGTGAGGATAGGACTGTCATAAAATTGGTTGTTGCATCAGAGAAAAAAGGAGCAGCTACTCGGATTAGACCCCAAATTCAGGTTCAGGAGTATATTTGATTCCTTCACAGGTTTAAAGTCTTTCCTTGAGTGTAAGGCTATCACTCTGAAGCTTTCACATGGCTTAAATTCTTGTCTGGAAATTGGGTACAGCAGAGGTTAGATTTCATGTTTTTGTCTTAGAAGTGTTCCTTCGCGGAACAAGACAAATCAGGTTACTACTATGGAGGAACCACAGATTTAGCTAAGTGACAATAGAACTGAAGTTAGAAACTGTTGGGGTTTACCTTCTTTATTTTTAGCTATACTTTGTTCTTGCAAAAGGTAATGAGCATAAAGCTAATGTCATTGCTATATAACTACTGTCCCCAAAATGGGGGAGGCTTGTGCACATTACATAAGCCTCCTCATTGCTCTGTGCTCTTGTGAAGAGTCAGTTTTGAAATACAAAAGAACCTTGTTCTCCTTTAATCCTACACTCTCCACTTCTACTGCGTTCCAAGGACTTTGAGTACTTAACAGGATCAAACTTACATCAACTATTTTTTCTCTCTGATGAGACATTTAAAAGGAAGAAAAAATTGTAAGCAGGCAGACCCTAAACCAGAAGCATGACAGAATCACACTACTCTTCAAACAACAGAATTCCTTCTATGGAAGGATTAGTGTAATACCATCTATCCATTTAATCCTTCTCCAGAATAAAAAGGAAATAAACTAGCCATCACTGCTAATACCAGCTACCAAACTCCATTGTTCAAAAGAATTCTCCAACTAAAGCCAAATTTCTTAATGTTACAAAGCTGACTAGAAACAGGATTCCAGAAGCACAGAGCCCCAGATCACAAGTTAATCATTAAAAACAAATAGAAAAGTACATGTACCTCAATATCTTCTTTATATTTTAATAGAGAGGCATCCATTATGTTTTTCAAAGCAAAATTTTCAGAGTCAACATCAAAGCGATGCCCAGTCACTTGTGCAATTCTTTCCCAGTGTCGTGACATCATTGCCTAGAAAAGTCCACAGGAATTAGGGAAGATTTTTAAAAATTGTATTATTTTTAGGACTAGAATGATCACATACTTTTGCACCGCATCTGTTAAACAAGTAGAAGAGTCTTGATTTCCATTCCATTAAAAGCATTAATAGTTCTTCTAATCACATTATGAAGTCTTTTGTTTTACTTTTCTGTAACTGACCCTAACTAGATTTTTGCCATAAATATAGTTGCTTTTATCTATAAAAAAGAATTATGGAAAGCATCTTATAGTCATACAACGTAGTCTTCAACAGAGTTTTTCAAGTGAATCTTATCTCCAAATTATTATGCTGAACATACTTTGTTTGCCATCATTTCAAGCAAAGGACAGCTCTCTCTGAAGTCATCAATTTTTTTTTTTAGGTCTTGAAAAGCTTGCCATTCCTTCAATGCTTTTGGTAGCTTATGGATTCTTTAAAAAGCACAAAAAAAGAAGACATATTTTATTCTTCATAATCGCAATCCACCATTTTATAGTACAATACATTCTCATTTTTCAACCAGTGGACCAGTAGATAAAAACCCAGCTGCAAGCTGGCAACATAATACATAGCTGATTGTTTCTGACTGCAGGCATGAAACACTGCTAAAGACAGTAAAAATCACACTAGAATGGTTTGGTTTCTATTTCAGTTTGAATTAAAGGAGGTTAGTTTCATGTGCAAACTCATGTCTGAACTTAAGCTTTTGCAGTGTCATTGTTCTATCAAAAATTTGAAAATGCACCTGATTTTGTAAAGGGAAAAAAGGATTAAACAACATATATTTTTTCAAGCAAAATAAAGTACCTCCTAAACCAAAACTGCTTGCAAACAGAAAAATACTTTGGTTTCAATGAAGTAAGTCCTATTTTATACCTAGTTTGTACGAAAGATACTTAAAGAAAAATATTCCTTTATGCACAATTTCAAGATGAAAAAAAATTTAAAATGAAGAACCTCTTGTACTGTGAATTGTCACAGCTCTGCTTGCTTCTAACAAGTCATGCCAATTTTCATCTGCCAAAGCTATGGACCAAAGACTGACAGCAGTTCTCTTACAGCTCAATGGCAGAAACAAAAAGCTGCATAAAACCAACCATAATGAAAAATTCCTTCAAAGAAATTCTCCATTTTTCACAGCTCAAAATCAGACAGATCTGTCACACAACGCTGGAGCATGTGTGAATTCCTCACTGCTTGCTGGTAAGCGGTAGATGAACATATGCATACTGTCATGGTTCTGCAATAATCTCAGTAGTCTTTCATCTTAAATCCAGCAATAGACAGTATTAAATATGCTAGAGAAAAACATTGCAGAATAGAATATTATACTCTGCCATGTCTGGATAAGGCTTTAAGAGGCAGTTCCTGGCTATTTCTATGCTGAGGCACAAGAAGTAACATTCTTACAAACTTTGTCTTAGGCTCGCAATTGGAAATGGGATCTCGCAGCTTGGTAATGAGAACTGCTAAATTTTTTTTATACAGATACCTTTTTACTTTGTCTTGGTCTCAGTAATATCTTCTAACAGCAAGTTCCATAAATTACATACTATGTTAAAAAATTACTCCATTGATCAGGTTTAAATTTCCTTAAATTTACTGGACATTCTCTTTACACTATATTACAGCAAAACATAAAGGGAAACGTCTCTCTAGCTGTTATTATGAACTTCTATAATGCTCTCTACCGCATGCATTTTCTCTAAATATTTATCCTTTTTATCCCTTTTTAAATGGATTTATTTTCACCTACAGTTACTTTTGTGATTCTTCTTGTCATGATTCTAGGTTTTCTATTCTATTACTATTTTTCCAAGGGTTAGCAAAAAAGGACATTAAAGAACTATGCATATCTTTACAATTACGCTAGAACACTAATTGCATTTCCAGTATTCCTGCTCCTTTCGTAACACAGCATACCATCTTAGTTATTTCTGTGGGTACCCCCTGCACACTGTTTACGTTTCTCCAGCTTTATAAAGATAATAGCTTGATGCAATAATGCTAGCAAGCCTGCCAAAGAAAGTACTGGGTTACGCTTCTACAGAAAAATATTTACTGCCTATTGGAGGTCACCATGCTCCAAATATAGCTCAACACTTGAGAGGAAAAAATAAGTCACACATGAAGTAAAAAGAGAAACAAATCACTTTCAAAACTGTTGTCTTGCAATGGCTTCCTTCAGAGTTCCAGGAGAAGGAAGCATAAAGAGAGTCCTACCAACCTCTAAAATATAATTGACTATAGAAAAAATGATGATGCAGATTCCAGAATCCTACTGAAATCATATCAAGACTTACAGATATTGTCCAAATGCAGAAGTGTATATATTTTGCATACATTCATTTTTACTATTCTAATTTTAAAAATATGAGGTTTTTTTCCAAATTAATGACTTGAAGACTGTTCACTTATTTTTTTCCAGAAAAAGAAAAATTTTCCACCCCACTCCTTCAGTGTGTACAGAAATGGACCCTGCTAAAATGGTGACATGCTCAAAATACCATATGACTAAAAAGCCTGAGCACAAGTAACTTTTCCTATGCATTTCAAAGATTTAGGATGAGATGGAAAACACAGGTTTGATCTCAATCTCTTGAATAATACCAAAATGTAAGTGAAGTCTCTCTCGGGTAACTTTGAAAAATCAAAAGCTGATCAGAACTACTGGTGAAGCATAGAGACACACACACTGGCTGTTCCAGAAGAGAGGCTCTGCAGAAGAGAAAGCTCTTTATATTGAGTGTGAACTTGTCTCAACAAAACTCGTTGAGAAAGTGATCAGAGCAACTGTGTAAAGAGGTGAAAAAAATGCTTATATAAAAATAATAGAAGAAAGAAAACAGACAGTTCACATCTTTCTTCCAATAGATATGCACAGGATAAAAATATTGCACATTTATTTTCCAACTTTTGCATGTATATTCTGTAATTCCCATTAAGAGTAAAACATAGACTGGTATAGATAACTACTCTGAAGGAATGGATGCACAGAATACTAAAGGCCTGCATATAGATTCTCCACTTTTGCATGTAACAAAATTCCCCTTTTCTAGCAATTCTGTTCATACTCCAGTGCCAGGAATCCAGATTCAAAGAAAGCTGGCAAAGGAGAAACAATCCAAATCCTGCTGGTTCATGAGCCCCAGCCTCTGAGAGAAGTAACAAGCTGGGTCAGGGAAGTCTTGCAGACCCAGCCATGGCTGTTGAAAAACCAAAGGTGCATCTTTACCAACACAGTAGAAAAATTCCTCTAATTTCAGCAAAGCATGGTTTTACCTAACAGTTATTTTGCATGTAATGCAGAAAACATTCTTCCTCTCAAACGCATGAATAATCCCTCAGAATTTAGTGTGGCTACCTACCCTTGTTGAAACAACAATTTCAATCCATAAAAATGCGCAGAAGTAGACAGTAGACATCAAAATTCTGTCTAACATCACGGACTAAATCACTGAGAAGGTAAGATATGAAGATCAGCTATGAAGGTTATTTATACTTAACAACCACCTTGCCACAGGTTTATGCACCTTATTCATTAAATAAGCTACAACCTACCATGTCAGTATACCCCAACAAGCCTAAAGTAACTCGCAGACTGAGCTAAGTAAGGTCACACGCTAGCTGCATATTGCACCACAGTCTGCAACTAGTGCAGCCGTGCTGAGCACTTCAGCAAGCCTGAGCTTGAAACAAACCAACAGATTTTTGCGCCTCAGGGCAATTTTCACAAGATAATTAACACAGAAAGCTGAGAAATAAAAATTGTATGCACTTCAACAAATAACAACTTACCTGTTTTGGAAATCCAGAAGTTCATTGTTAATTTTTTCAATATTTAAATCACTCCAAAGCATTTCATTGTATCCATCGATATTAGCAGTAACTGAATTATAAAGACTGTAAAGTTTCTGAAGCAACGAAAGCTCACGTTTAATTTTGTGCAGTTCAGGGTACTCTGTTTCAAATTTTAAAAGAAGAAATTTGTGAATGTTAATTAGGTACAACTGCATTCGTGAACATAAAAATCTATGCATTTCTAAAATTGGTATTTAATAAACGTCTGAAATCAGACTTGCGGTCTTTTAGAGAGTGTCTAGTAAGACAAACTTTTCCAGCTATATTATGTAAGAACATCAGATTATGATGCACAGTAACTGTTGAAATTGCTGAGGTTTTTTATAAATATTCTTCTATAACAGTACATGTACTCTTATAAGGGAGGTGCTGCACCTATCCCTGTGAGGAAGATGATGTTGAAAAAGTAGTTGAAATGGCAAAGAAATGCACTATAGTTTTATACAAGAACTAAAATATCCCCCATCTCAATTTGCATTATTTACCTTAGAGGCAGAGGTTGGGGGGGGTGCTTTCAAAATAAAAATATAGAATATGTTACACAACAAAAATATTTAAAATGGACCTCCTTAACGGAAATGTTTTGTTTAGTTTCTCTCATATCTTTGGGAATTCCTAGTTAAATACATTGTGATTATTGCATATGTCTTCAGACAGGAAAATATACTGAATCTAGTATGTACAAATTAAAGTGCTTATCATACATTCTGCTTAACTTTAATTCACACTATGGTCTTCCAAACTTGAAGTGTGTCTGACTAGGAGACGTAAGGATGTTACAGATCAGTTGCACAGCCCAAGGGAATTCATTATATATCTGGAGCAGGGACAACTTGAGTACTTCGGCAACATGTTTGCCAAATTTGGACATGGAAGAACACAGACAGGAGATGTGCTTAGCTCTGAACAGAAAAAGCAAGAGAGCTAAGCAGCTGAACCCTGAGATACACGGAACAGTGCAATATTTTTCCACCTGTTGTTTATGTATGTGCAGACTGAGAGCCAGTTTCACACTGCTGCTTTTCATAGGAAAGACAATAATTTACTGCAAGGAATTTTTCTACAATGAAGCCAGCAATGAATGCATTCAGCAGGACCCACATGAAAAATTTAATAGCCTAGGACCAGGTATCCATATCGCCTGAGAAACTACCTGTGATAGGAAGACCAAATAATTCTTCCCCACCAGAAAGAGAGATATACTTCCTCCATAGTTCATCAAATTTGGCTTGAAAGATCTGTAATCTGTCACTTGCTTCATGAGGAGGAACATTCTCCTCACCAGGGCCCCTGTAAAAAACAGAACAAATTCAGCGCAAGTATCAACCATACAGGCCTCACAAAGAAGCACAACAGAACCCACGCCTTACTTACTGAACAGTGTTTAATATTTTCTAACATTTTTTCTATGAATTTTCACAAAAGACACTAAAAGAGAAAATGCAAAGTATATTCAGTGTCCCAACATTACATACTAAGTAGTCCCTGAAAGAAAGCCCAATTTATTTTCTAATAATAAAATTCATCTGGGTTACCATACATATTACAAACAGCTAAAAAGATCCACAAATGTTTTGTCTTTGCTATTTTCCATTTCTTTTCTTCTGTAAAATACATTTTAATGATTATTTTCATTTATATTCTTAAAAAGGGAAAGACAGCAGGTATATAATTCAGGGGTGAAAACTGTGGTAGCTGGTACTAGAACCATAATTAAGCACCCAGAAAAACAACAGAAAAAAATATGATTTTGCCCTAATGTGTACATCTCAGCTGGAGGACTGAGTGTAATCCCCAGCTCTCATGCCTGGGACCACTTCTTGGCTGCATCATAATATTTTGGTATGAGAACTGTAAGTATGTCATCTTCTGTTTGCCATGGTTATTTCTAGAAAGAAATACAGGCATATGGGTATCAGAGAGCAGTGCAGGCTGGCTGCTTGGCAAGGAAAATGGAACCAGGAGATGAAAGCAGTAACATAGTCAGCAGAGGCAGCCAGGGCCTGGTCCCACAGTAGCTGAGCAAGGAGAGCAGGGCAGGCCTGGGGATGGTAGTCAGGTTCAAATGAGAGTCCAGATCCTTAGCCAAGTCCACAATAATTACACAAGACCAAGGTCAAGGAGGGAAGGGGAGTCAGCAAGTCATGGTCAGGAGCAGGTCTAGTGAAGGTAACCAGGATGAGACAGTCCAGTGGTTACCAGGCTGTTCTGAGATCAGGCTGAGAAGTGAGTCTGTGCGTTGGGATCCAGGTTCAGCTCAGTAGGATCCATGGCCAGGCACAGGCATGGCTGCGACAGAGCTGGAGCTGTAGGTCAGGGGGCCAAGCAGTGAAGTCTCAGCTTAAAAGCAAATCCCACAGGATGGAGTGTCAGCCTTCCTGAGGCCTCCCAGCAGAGCTGTGTGGTACTGCTCTGTCACCAAAGGAAGGGGGAAGCCCTCAGGTGCCCTAGCTCCAAGTTGGCCCTGAGCCCAGGCAGCTGAACCTCCAGGAGGGAGGATGCTCTCAGGGTCCCTAAAACTGGTGGCAGCCACAGGATGTTTCCATGAATTCCTCTGGACAACACTGAGACCAGAACTGCAGACTAGCAACTTCGTGCTCTGGCAGGTTGCTTTTAGGTGCACATTCACCTTGTGTCTATAGCTGGAGTCTTGAAGCTTGCACTCAAATGTACTGCTAGTGTGCCTTCAAGAAGTTTCATTCCTGGTGAAGCCAAGGTTGAAGCCAAACACCCGATTACCATTTGGACCGCCCTGCTTGTAACATCAATGTAAAAGCACCTGACCTAGGAGAAGAGTGTATATTCTCCAAGGCCCTCCAGGAGTGCGTGCCCTATGTCTGCACTGAATTCTGTTCGTAACAGCAAGGCAGTCTGCGAGGCTGTACATAAAGCTGCTCCACACTGCCTATGGGCTATAGGTGTGCAGTGCATGCCTAGGGTCAGCTGCTGACTTGAACTTCATTGCCAAAAACCCCACACTGTGCATGTATTGTCCTAGAACCATAACATCACAAGAAAACAAATTCTGGTCTTCCCCTCTTCATTGCTAATGTAGAAGTGTCCAATAAAGCACACGTACCCCACAATTTAAATTAAAAAATGACAAAGTAAGCTTAGAAGTAAGACTGAGTAAGACTCAGTGAACTTAGAAACACCCAGCACTGGAATCTCTACTCACATTCAAGGCACTACTTATATACTTAATATTAAATATCTGCTTAAGTGCTTTGTTGACTTTAGAACCCAAAAAAACACTTTAAATTTGGATCTAGATTGAGAATTTGATTTTTTCTCCCCAACCTATTAACTCTTCTGGAACTTCATCGACTCCAGCATTGAAATTATGGGAATGAATATGTAACAGTAAGAGTATCTGCCCATCTTATATTATTCTGAAATTAGGCTTTTTTATCAGCTGTCATATACACATTGAGGCTGTGCTGTCTTTATTTTCTGAAGCCCTTTCAATACACAATTTTTGAACAATCACTAATGAAGCATAATTGTATTGTACTACAGGTCACCTACTTTTCATCATAATCTTTGTAAAATTCTGCAGTATCAGTCTGGAATTTTTGAACACCACTCAGTAAATCTGTTTTCATGTCTGGCTGTACCTTCAACAGCAAGTCCTCAACCTGCAGTGCCTACATGCAGACAAACAGGAAAAACAGGCATAAAAGAGACAGGGAAAAAAGCACAGAGTTTTAAGTAAGAAAATAGTTTTGTTCTAGCATTTCAACATTAAAAAGGCTGACAATAACTTTGCTATATATATAATTTGAGAAATAATACAGCTATGATACCTGTGTGTTTAGGTTCTTCCAGGCATAAGCCAATCCATCAACTCTTTCTGTATTTCCATCTTGAAAGAGCAGGTTGTATTTATGAAGCACAGAATAACATTCTTCTATAGGTCCAACTGTCATGTCAATTTTAATCTCATTCTCTCGAATTTCCTTTAGTGCTTCCATTGCTCCCCGTACATCGTCAAGGTCATGGATAGGTCTGCTTAATCTCTTGCTAACATTTTCAATGAACGAATAAATTCCATCCATGTCTGTGGCAGACTTTTTATTCAAAGCTAATCCAAATGTTCTTTGTCTTGAGCGGCATTCCTGAATTAAGGCTATTTTGAACGACTCTGTCGCAATGTCCACTGATTCCAGTACACAGTGATTTGGCAGTTCTCTGATTTGCATTTCTAATTGCTAAGACAAACACAAGTGTTCAGCTCTTAATTTCACTACAATTTCTCTGAACAGTTCATTTTTATTAAAGATATAATACTTACAGAAAAGTATCTGATTTGAGTTTGGAATTCAGCCAGTGTTGGTTTAGTATCTATAAATTCCCTCACTTTTTCCTCTGGATCCTATATAAAAGAAGTTTATTTTAATCATTATTTAGCATTGGTATTACAATAACCTATGGTGGACCCAGCTGCCTGATCTACTCTGCAAACACAAATGATCCCTCTCTAAAAGACCTTAAGATATAAGCATTAAGATCAAATTATTTCACTTGAACTGCTTTTCCTGACTCTTACTCTTTGTACAGTACTCTTTAAAGCACTTGAAATCTATCTGTAACTCAAAAACTGACACAGATGAGGATATCCCTTATCCAAATATTACTACAAAATTTACAACGTAGCTGCTAAAACTTTGCTGGAAATATTTCCTTCCCAGTCTCCCTGCTGTCTGCAAACCCCCAAAAGCAGCTCACATTCTCTAACAGGTATTTCAATGGTAGTGATTGTAGTCAGCCACCTTCACTCTTCCTGAAACAGTATATTTAACTGCAGTTTCTGGCTACAAATGGACTGGCCATTTGGAGCAAGCACAGTTTGGCAGGGAAGGATGGTTCTAAGGGAAGAGGGGGCATTTATCTTGTTGAAGCTTGTTTAAAGGCAACAGAGCACTGATCATCCTTCATTTTCATAAGGTAGACCAGTCTCTGCAGAGGTGAGAACTTCAGTGTGACCAGCTTCAATAAACGTGTTAGATTCTCAGTTCAGTTACAGACAAACAATCTTTACCCAGCTCAATGACATTCATCTACAGTCTGCACTATGAGGTCCCTGAGAAGCTGTTACGGCTTCTCTGGCCAGTGACGAGTTACCAGTGACAGTTCCCAGTGGTCCTACAGAAATTATAAAGATGGGGGGAAACAGTGCCAAATCCTAAGGAATTTTAAGGATAAGGAGCAGATTAATTGACTATTTTAGAAGAGTCTAGTAAAAAGGAAACTTTATCATGCTACTGCATCATCCAATCTGATTGTGCCTTGTCTGGGTGAAGTGACGTACCATCAATATGTGGTTAGCTCAAACAATATCTCCAAAAACTGAGGTAACTAAGCATTAAGATTTGGAACCCCAGAAGCCATGAAGAGGTGAAAATTCCCTGTGTTAGCCTGAACTCTAACTGCCAAAGAGTCAGCTGTGGGAATGTGGTCACCTATGAGTTGGTTTAGGAAGGGAAAGTTATAAATAGTGAGCAGTTACAAAGATAAGGTTACTCCTGTTTCAATTGCTTGTTTCTCAGCCTGATTAAAGCACCTTTGATAGGTAAGACCAGTAGCTGTCCATCCACACAGAGTTGAATTTCACTAGTGTCGTGGTTTAGCCCCAGTCGGCAACTAAGCACCACGCAGCCGCTCGCTCCCCCTCCCCCTCCCCGGTGGGATGGGGGAGAGAATCAGAAGGGCAAGAGTAAGAAAACCCACGGGTTGAGATAAGAACAGTTTAATAATTAAAATAATAATAATAATAATAATAATAGTAGTAGTAATAATGATAATAATAATAATAATTGTAATGAAAAGGAGAACGAGAGAGACAAACAAAACCCAGGGAAAAGAAAACAAGTGATGCAACCGCTCACCACCCGCCGACTGACACCCAGCCAGTCCCCGAGCAGCGATTGCTGCCCCCCGGCTAACTCCCCTCGGTTTATATACTGAGCATGACGTCATATGGTATGGAATAGCCCTTTGGTCAATTTGGATCAACTATCTTGGACTGTTCCCACTCCCAGCTTCTTGTGCAGCTGGCAGAGCATGGGAAGCTGAAAAAGAAAGTCCTTGACTAGTCTAAGCACTACTTAGCAACAACTAAAACATCAGTGTGTTATCAGCATTCTTCTCATACTAAATCCAAAACACAGCACTATGCCAGCTACTAGGAAGAAAAGTAACTCTAACCCAGCTGAAACCAGGACAACTAGTCAGAATGTACACAGGTTTTACTTCATGAAATAGCTCCTGCCAAAACACTCCTCGGAGCTTTACTGTTTATGTGACTGGACCCACTTCCTAACAAAGGCAACTCCATCAGCCCAGATTCTCTTCTGCTTTGGAATCCTTATTATTGGAAAGATTTCCTAGATTTAGTTTATCATGTTTGTGAACAAATTTAAAAGCTGCTGTCAGCAGTGGTTGCTGAAGAACTAGACAGTTTAATATTCAGGAACAGTTTTGTAGTCTGCAATTTCTCAGATTCTGGTAAATGACTCTTTTTATAACCTATGCAGACAAGATGCTGTGAGAATGATGCATAAGCATATGAGAGCGTAAGCTTGTTTACGCTCCCAACATACATTTTGTTCTTCTGCTTTCTTCCTTAGACAGTTTAATTGGCAAAGAATGACAAGTTCTGGTCAACACAAGAGGAGGCAAAGGAGGTACTATGGGTATATGGATTCTACTATGAAACCAGTGCTTCCTACTGACCACACAGTCTCCTTATACAACCCAAAACAGTTCATTTAGAAGACTTCAAAATACAGCAACATATTTTATTAAATATGTGTTTAACCTTGTTCCAGATGCCTGAAAATTCAGAAAAGCTGTTTAGAAGATCCAATGCTTCAGTTTTGAGAGATAAAATAATTGTATTTAGTTGGATCACCACTTTGTTTACATCCTTATGCTCCATGATCTGCTTGTCTAAAGGTTTCAGTGGCACCATCCTGGTGAGTTTGCTCTCATCACCTAGCTCTACAGCAACAGCTTGTTCAATCTGGCATAAATTAAACAAGAAAAAACATATGTGCAGTAGTTTTATATATTTTGTTACATTATAGAATGCTCAATAATGCACTCACAATAAGTGCTTCTAAGAACAGATAGAAAGCCCAGAGAAAGTATTCACAAGGAGACTCCCTGTTCTTAGCTTGGATTTTTACAGAACTATAGTTCTAGTGTTAAAGCTGACTTTGTAAAAAATTGCCATGTGGAGCTCTATATTAATCATCTCTAACGTCTGTCAAATATGTGTCATATACAAGTACAACTGTGCTGTTTCCTGTTCCTACACAACTGCTCAGGTCCTCCTGCTTTCTTTAGCATAGAATTACAATCTATACCCATACTTGGCCAAAAAAGGTCTTGTAGGTGGTGGGGGTTTGGCTGCTTGGAAATAAGCAAACAATTCTGTTTGAGGAAACTGAATTCAACCCATTCTCTCCTAGTTTATCTTTTATTATTATTTATTTGCAGGACTTGAATGCATTTTTTTCATTGAAATGAGCTGATCTGATTTTCATGTCAGATAGACAAAATGGGAAGATACTTTTACGAACAGAATTTTCAGCACAGATCTACGTAGATCTGTATTTCATTACCAGAGGAGAGAATTAAGGCCATCTGGTTACCATTACTGTGCATTTCTGTACTTCAACAAATTTCAGTTTCTATCTATACATCAGACCTCCCCAAGGTTTTATTGCTCATTTTAATGCCAGTTAAAATATTTATATTGTATTTATTGTAGCATTATAGGTGCTGTATGCAGCCTGAAAGTTTAACTTAAAATACAGTTTTTGCCTGAGAAGACTGATGATAATTTATATTCAGCTAGTAGTACCCATGGATAATGTTAGTTTTCACACATTATCTACACTATCATCATCATTTAAAGGTATTTTTTAAAGCAAACTTTGATTTTATTATTAGAAACCATCAAACATAAGGTTTATGAACTATTACTCTTATGTTCAATTACTTGGTATAGAGATTAAAAACTAGGCTTTCACTTAACAGGAAGATCCACTAGATTACAAGTCAAAGTATTGGTACGGAACATATTCTTATGAGATTAAGAAGTGTTAACCAAAATACTAACTTTTTAAAATAAACAAAACACAATACTCACCTGCTGCTGTTTATGATGTAAGTAAGCAAATTTCCACAGGGGGATATCTTTGGCTATTGATAATATGATATTTACTGCTTTGTTTACAGCACTCTGAAAACAGCAAAACATTCACCTTGAGCACACAGAGAGATTATGACAAATAAAGGGGGGGGGGGACGGGATGCGGGGAGAGATCCTCCAAACAAAATCAAAATGGAAAAATTATACTTCTATCTTTACAGGAAATATTCTAATAAGCATGAAGTAGGATCACCCAAAATACATTTTGTAAGGGGAAAGAGTACCCCATAAAGTTTTATCACAGTCCTCCTATGTTTATTGTGGTTTTCGAACAAGAACATGAGACCATTATGAGCAGTAATCATGAATCACTGGGGATCATAACTTAATTATAGCACTATTTCCGTTTAAACTATTTCCCTATAAACAGTTATTTATTATTAATAATAATAGTTTTCACATTCACTTCAGAATGCCTGAAGACATTTGTCTGAATTTGTGATGGTATAGTCTATAATCTATACAGGCAGCTATATAAATGATTATATAACTTCTTCTGTCTATGGTATTTTAAAACTACACTTCGTGGTCTGATTTCTTACTGACACCACCATGAAGGCTGCAAATGAAATCTGAGAAAGAATTCAACTACTGATTTTGACAGTGACAATGCTAAACGAAAAGTTCACAAATCAACACCATAAACAGCTAACACTTTGTGAATAATTTCAGACATCATAGGAGATTGTAAGTATGTGTGTAAGAATTTTGCTGAATTAGTATAAGGTTAAATAAGTGTTCAAATTTTTTCACAGTTTAGGGCCTCAGGCTAGTAATATTTTTCTTTACATTTCACTACTGCAGAATGCTGATTTATGAATGATACTTCAAACTGATAACATCGTTTTATACGAAAGAGTTTAAGGGGACCAGGAAGTCAAATCAGGCTGTATCAACGGCATTCATTTTTATTTTTGCATTCACTTTGAAACTTTTGCCTCTGAGTAGAGGTTTGTGAACATGAGTTACTGAGCTTTCAAGAAAACAGTTCCTTCTACTGGCCTGCATAACAAACCTGATCAGTGGCTTCATGTCCTTAGCACTCAGTGATGTCACGAACTCAACTGACTTTTAATCTTTTTTTCCCTTTCTTTTAGTTCTTATACCAGATTAAATTTGCATATGTTGTTTTAAAACAATGCATTTATAAATGTTTTACCATAAATGACTGAGATGTGCAATTCTTTTGTTACCTGAATATCTTCAAGACTTGGTTTCAAGACAACATTTGGAATAGCCAGTTGAATTTCAGCTTTGAACAAAGGAACCCTCTGTGTCTCTACAAACTTGGTCACTTGATACCTAGAGTCAACGACATGCAATCGATGTCTTAAGGACTCTAAAGAAATCTTCATGCCTAAATAAATATAATATTTAAGTGAGGTTATTTTTTTTTTACCACGGTAAGGTTGGGAAAAAAATCTTAAAGTGATATTAAAAAATTAAACATATCTGAAAAAGACAGACTCACATCTGACTAAAGAGTCAGTATTCTTCTGACAAAGCTGTCCCATCAGATTATAGTAACTACAGGACAGGCATTCTTGGCAGCGTGTTTTCTGTTTCATGTCGAGATGTGTACAGGCGTATGAATCCTGAAGAGTTAAAGGGAAATCCTTAGGAAAATAACCATATTATCCAGCATGTAAGTGAAATATCAAGTATCTGACTAGGTTATAAAAGGTTACTTTTCACACTGTAGAGGTCTTACCTCTAGAGTTCTTCTGGCATCTGCTTTCAGCCTGTGCTTAAGAATATCCACCAGTTCATACACAGAGCATTCCACCTGCTGACTCTGTCTACAAAAAAAACCTTACAGTCACCCACAGGGAATCAAACAAAAGGAATACCCTTTGTTATTTTCCCAGTCCTACTGCACTGTGAAGAATTGTATGTGCAGGGAAATACCCTTATACTTTTCAGTTTGTTCCTATTGCTTGGGCATACAGAGAATGTAAGACATTAAGATATGCAGACTATCAAGAAACCCATTTGTCAGACTCTGTTATACCTGATTCAACTGGACTTTATAATAATTAGAGAAAAAAAAAGTTATTTCCAGCTATAGTTAATAAAACAGGCTTATCATGATGATGCAGTAAGATAATCTGTGAAATCAGAATTAGTAAAATAAAAATAAAAAAAGAAATAGAAGGTATCTTATTTTGCACAATGAGCATAGACATGTTTTTGGGGAAGAACTGAACAACTATTCTGCTATAACCTGGAAAATAAGCATAGGCCAAAAAATGTAGAGCACTGAGAGAATGGGAAGTCTTACATTACCTAGCTAGCATTAAGAATCAAGCAATTAATATGGGGATGAGATTTCAAGTCCTATCAATCTTCATTTTTCTTGCTACTGATTAGAATGCCATAAGAAGAAAAATATGAAATGCTAAACACTACACACGCAATTTTACATCTGTGGTATTCAAGATACTTGGGAGTTTCTCCCCTGCATCCTGAGACTATCATTTTGCTTTAGACTAGTACTCTGTTAAAATAAAATTTTAAAAGTAAATTATCTATGAATAAAAAATACACAATAATTCCTCCCAAATATGGCCTTGAAATCTGTGCAATTAGCAAACCTACTGAGACAGTTTGTGAGCAGTAGAGACAGCAAGCTTTTCTGTCTGTTCCAGGAAAGAAAGCACATCTATAGGTTCATCTTCTGGCAAAATTATCAGAGCCATGTTCGACATATCCTCCAGAATTCTCTCAATTCTGCATTCCAGGGTATCAGCTGCTTCTTTGACTACATAGTCCAACTTCCTCAGGGTACTATAAACATTCTCAATAACTGAGCAAGGAAAACAAAATGAAAACAAATCATGCAAAATACAGACCTTTTAAATTTCATCTCCCCTTCCCCTTCTTCCCCCCTGCCCCTCCAGGTATTACAATAAAATGAAGATTTAATGGCAATGAAATATGAAATTAAGGCCTGAAATAGAAACATGATGGACTTGTTCTACTTTGGAGTCTTTAAATGAAACCATTTTATAATAAATAGTACACTAGCCTTCAAAATAGCTCTTCTTTTTTGTATTAAAGAACATCGTAATGGAAAGGATCAACAAAATACAATGGCAAACAGAAAGGATACAACTGTCCAGATATTATTTTGGTCCTCCTACATACATACACAGTAAAATCCAGTATTTTTATAATTGTAATTAACTTATATGTTCAATGGCTAAAATTCCCCCAGCCAAGATTATATGCTGGTTAAACCACTAGATGTCTTCTTTCATGCGTATGACCTAACTTACTTTGGAAAGAGATAAACTGAGTGCTTTAACAGATGTGTTTATTAAACTAGGTAAAAATGACTGTTTCTGAATAGACTGGATAAATTCTTTCCCTGTCTTTCACACTTTTTATTGCAAAGAAGAAAGAAATATGTCACCTTACACCCTTTGTCTTTGTATTTGTTATTACCAGACAGTACCATTTGAATCACCAATACTACTTCTTACTGTATGTAGAAAGAAATCACTATGGTATCTGAGACATGGCAGTGTGACAGTGGTGTCCAACTGCTGATGCTTTAAGTGGAAAACATAATTTATTCCTATTAGGAAGTTAATGATGGACCTTGTCTTTTTTATTGACTAAAACAGACAAATAATCCAAACCTTAGCTTTTTTTTTAGTATATAAATTAGGTAGTACTAAATCCATTTTTTTGCCTCGTCTCCTGAGTTTTAGTCTAGAAGGCAACCATGGGCCCCCATACTTCTACATATTGGATGGAAATAAGGCACTTAAGACATTAAGCTCATGCATAGTGAATTCAGCACATCACTGGCAGTTCAGAGTTGTTTTGTATGCACTGAACCAATGGCTACTTTGTAAGTGTCCAACATGCATTCTGGGCATGTTAGACATTGCACATCTTCAAAAAGATATGATGCATACACTCNTGCATTACTAAACCATGCAAATCTAACAAAAAAATTCATTTTAGAGCTATAAAACAAACACGAAAAACCACTTGCCATTGTTCTTTTGTGCTCTGGTCAGGCAAAGGTCAAGCAA
>VYZW01055891.1:3663-28851 GCA_013401315.1 Balaeniceps rex
ATCTTGTCCTACAATGATAAATTCGAATCCTTGCCCCAAACTCACTACTTAGATTTCAACTTTTTAAAAAACTTGAGCAAAGAAACGTAATTTGGATTATAAAATTCTTGGTTTAATAAAAATTCCTTAAACACTGACTTACTTGTGATGGCTTCTTTTGTACAGTGTACTTCTGATGAGGTGGTCATTCAGAATACCAAGTTAGAATCCCGTTCTATACTATGTTTGAGCAGTTTCTAGAGAAGATTAGCCTACATCTAGCCACCTGTTACTGATAATATAAACTCAGGCATTAAACAAATTAAAAGAGCAGCTAGATCCATATCTGGGTTTTAAATCCTTAATAGCATGATGTCTGGGCTCTTGTCATTGTCTAATTAGAAATAGGCCTTTAAATACCCTACCTTGAGATGATCAGTAAGAAATGTTGTTATAAAAGGCCTGTGTTAGAACTGTGTAATGTACCAACACATGTTCCCATTTGACCACCTGCACATGGTGTTCGTTCTCACAGGTTTTCGTGGAAGGAACAATCTCTACACAGGTCTCCGGCAGTGTCTTTAGATGGCTAATGGTCTGTGAGATGGAGGCAGAGTTGATGGATATAGGTGAATGAGCAAGGATTGTCTGCAGTAGACAGTGTTGCAAAATTCCATTATTGTGAACATATGAACACAAGGCATTCCTAGAACAAAACGGGTGAGGCTTCAGGTGGTAATGTATTAAAAATTCAATTCATAGTAACCAAAAGATCATGGTTTTTTACACAGTAAAAATCCTGTGGACAGAACTGCTTAATCCTCTGAGTCAGATATTTCTAATACTGTGTTCCCTAACAAGTGAAAGGCTACTGTTAGCTTTTTAATTTTCCTCTGTTAGTAGGAGACCAAATGGTTTAATTTAGCTTTGCTACATTTTTGTTTTTTTAACATGCTGAACAAATCCTTATCTAGTGTACAATACCATAGAAATAATCCTGTCTTCACTCGGGGCTGATAGGACCTTGAGGTCAGCTTGTGTGTGAGTCACTAAAAAGAGCACCCAAGCAAATGACCAATGGTGGCAAAAGTGAGAAGAGCCAACAGTAGCACAGGAGCTATTTAATTTGCTACAGGACCTTACTGAGATTGGGAGTTTTGCAGGATTAAAACTGTTAAGTGCATAATCGAGAGAGTAACAAGAGCTTTTGTTGTAAAACAAACTTTCACTGTGTAAGTTAGATACATTGAAGTTGTCCATCTACAGATGGGTTATCCTACAGTTGCTGCCTTGCTTCCCCCCCCTTTAAGGGAGTACTTTCTGCAGACTTGCAGAATATGAGAGGCATTTTCTACCCAGTTTAGTCCATAATGGGCTCTGTAAGCTGCTTAATCAAAATTGATATTGCAGGGGGAAAAAGGAAGCAGAGAAGAGAGAAAAACCTGGCGGGCTGGGATGGGGGAAAGGAACAAAGATCTGTTAGTCATGGAGGAAGGCATGATCCTTAGCCACTGCAATCCATTGGGCTCCAGTTGTTGTATTTAAAGGATACAGTTTCTACAGGATCACAGGAAGGGGTTAATCCGTGTTGTATTGGGGGAATGTCAGTGTTTCTGGACCTATTGTTGCAGTCTTAAAGCCCCTCAGTATGCTTTCTGAAGTCCCCCAAAAGACAATTTAAGTGCGGCCTTATTTTTCCCTGTGTACAAAGATCTTCAGTTTTTTTCTGTTACGTGAATTTGAGAAACAAGCCTAGCATAGAGAGGTGAAATTGGTCTGGTGTAAATGAATCCTATTTAAAATCCCTCACTTCACTATAAAAGCATTAGGTTAAGCTTGTACAATTCTTATGTTCGGTCCTGTCCTGATGGAGGCAGACTGGGTTAGCCTTTAATTTGCAATCTTGCTGAAGTGTATGACTGTAAGAATTTTTTAAATTGGATGGTAAATCCTACAAAGGAGGTGGTTCAAACGAGATGTACGTGATAAGAGGTTGAGTGTACAACCTTAATTTTATGTAATGTCAACTATAAAAACATTAAAGCTTTGGAGACAGTTTTAAAGACCTAAAAATATTTAGCACCGTAACAAAAATGTTGAAGAATTGGATGATATTAAAGGTTTAATGAAAGGTCTACAGGATGATATAAAGACCTAACCATTTGCAGGAGTTTCAAGGCCCTAGCAGGAAAGTAAGAGCCCACCTCACTTCTGCTTGTTTGCCCAGATAAGAGGTAATGTGCCTTTGGTGAGTCTGCCGGAGTTAAACTAATTTTTATGTTTTGTAAGACTGTGCAAGTTATTTAACCTCTTGCATATAGGGAAACTGAAAAAGGAGGAAAAAAGGGGTTCTTCCAGCTTTGTACAAGATGCTTGTGGGTGTGTCAAGTACTAGCATGTGTACCAGCCTGAAATACGAGGTAACTATTGTGATGGAAGGAAACAGGCAATTCTGCTGAGGCTTGAGAAAACATGACAGCTTAAGAAAACAAAAGTGCTTCCTACTCTTGATTACATGGTAATTCCCCACTGTATACCACAGATGCCTATTTAATCAATGTCTTCTATTTTTTTTTTTTTAATCTTAGAGATAGTGAACAACGTGTTTGCTAGTGCCACTATCAATGTATCTTTAGAGTACTACTGTAAAACAATGCACCACACAGAAAAGTCAATTTATTCAATAGAGGTAGAGCATTGTTCCCTTGGGTTAATAGGCAGCCTAACTGGCAGTCACTTCCTTCTGCCACACGTTCCCTCTAGCATGCGTCAGAGGCTTATGCTGATCCTCCGCCCCAGCCACCCAGTCCTAAGCTGATTTTGCTGGATCCTCTGGTATTTCATTCTTTCAGTACTTCCCTGTCTTCCATTCTAAGCAGAGCAAGCGCTTCAGAGTTTATCAGCAGCCAAAAGCGTGCTCCTGAAATGAGTGGTGATTTGAATGAATGAATGGTACTATATTCACCATCCGTTTTCCCAAGCAGAATGTGGCTTTATGGGCAACTAAATCAAAGGTTTGGTGCAGGTGTAATCTGGATTGCATGCATTCTCTTTGCTGCTCTGCAGAAGTCTAGGAAATTTGGATTCCACTGGGTCCTGGGGGAGGAGGGGACAAGGTGGTGAAAATGAAGATGTTCCTGAGTTAGGCAATGACATTACAGTTACCAGTTTACACTAATTAGGTGTCTACCCTTGAATAAATGGTATCTTCAGTCCTTGCACCTAAATGCATTTCCTTCTCAGGAACATTGTTAATGATTGCTATGGACAACTGGATGTTGAAAGACAGCCACTTACCATTTTGGATTAGGGTTCTCTGCAAAAAGGTTTTCTGAATTCTGCATCTAATAGACATATTTCTGCTTGGAATAACTGGGGGGGTGGGAACCAACTTCCAAAAAACAATGAGGATTTGTATTTATTCTCAATAGGTCCAGGAGTTGTGGTCCAAACTGACATGCTAGAGAGAGCCACAGTCTTGTCCCTGGGACCACAATTCACTAGGCTTTCACAGTTCTGTGTTTCTGGCCATCCTACTTGGGATTAAGTAGGAAGCTCCATTTCTGTGACTGATCCTTCTGTTGGAGTTGCTCCCTGAACACGAGCAACATTTTCACTCCCTGCTGGAGTAGTTTAAACTACTAGTGAACTCTTCATAGCTTCCCATGTACATGAGTTGTCCCTGAGAGGTGATTCGAGGTTAGAAATGCCTCCTGAGTAAATCCATCCCAGGCTTGGATTTACTGGAATCAGATGCTACTCTCAGAAAAGTCTCAGTTCTTCTCTCAGATTACTTTTTGTGATGTAAGTGGGCGCTTTGAATTAAACTGCCCTGTTTCCCTTGCCTCCTTCCCGTTTTCCCTTTGATCAACTAGTCCTTTCCTTGCAAAGAGAAACACCACATCTTACATCCCGTTGCATCAATTAGCTGCCTCATCAACATCATGGCAAGTAATACTAAGAGCCCCACACCACCTTTGCAATGAAAAGCCATAGGAAGGCTACAAGGTAGCCTTAGGCAACTGCAAGTCCGTGTGGTACAACTACCTCTGCGAAGGAAAGCTTTTAGTCCCTCTTACATTCTGTAGGATGTGGTCAATAATGATGGATTGTAGCTGCATCCAAACGAAAACGCAGCTGGCAGGGTTACAAATCCTTAGGACATGGCATTTGAAGTCAATACAAGTTTGAAACAAATGCTTTCAGCTACACTAAGACCACAAGGTGCACGTGTAATTGGAGCTCCCTTTGAAGGACTTGGGCAACAAGAACAAAGGAAAGAATATTTTCTAAAAATAATTCAAAACTTTTCTTGGATTTCTCACTTGTTATATTGGGATTGAATGTAATCATTAAGAAAAAAGGAAATGACAAGCTGGGCCAACATAACGGGCCTGTTGCACATTAAGTACCAAGAGCAGTATATCTATGCCAAACAGTCTCCTACTTCCCACGTAACCTGCTAAAGAAACATCCCTAATCAAGTCATGTTCCAGCTGGCTATAACTGTCCAGAGGTACGTACTTTTTTATAGCTCTGAGCACACTTTAAAATGTTCCATGTGATATCTGAGCATTCAGTAAACAAAAATGATGCCCTGGGCAGGCTAACTGGTTGTGTCACATTGCAGTGACTGGGACCTTGGGTTACACGTGGTCTAGGTTAAACTTGAAGTCAGCAGATGACATAAAACAGAGATTACAGTTCAAAAAGTGGGCCCCAAACATATAGCATTGTCACATCTGTAAGTGGAGGCTTGCTTAATCCTGTTTCTTGCCACTATTAGATTTGCCACCAAAGGTAGCTCGGTTTCCCCGCCTGTAGTTTTCCAGAGGGGAACGATGTTCAGGCAGATGAGAAGAGACCAACCTAGAATCACACCAGAAATGGAAAATTCCTGCCCATGGACCGGAGCGTAGATCTTTCCTCTGTCTGCCTGTACCTCACATTTTTCCATCAAACTCATCATGCAGCTGCCTTGCCTCCCAGGTTACAAGTGGAGAAGTGAATTTGCAGAGTGGCTTGGGATGTGAACAATGATGCACACAGGGGCCTTGCTCCGGAAGGGAAGGAAAGTTCTTCCAGAGCTCCACAGGGTGCAGGTGCCTCATCACCCAGGTACAACAGGGTAGCCGTGACACCAGGAGCTACAAAGTTGGCTCTGTAAGAGGACGGTTGTGTGGGTGCTCCAGAAGTCGTCAGACTGGTTATATTTGGCTGCACAGATGAAGAAGAAAAACAAATCATCAAACATGTTACACAATGTTATTTTACTTACTCTTCTCCATTTTCTCCAGAACGCCCACAGTTAATCCTGTTTCTTGAAAAACATGTGCAAACCTTGTTCCACTGGGAAGGGATTTTTCCCAGGTCAGTTAGTGAATCATGGCCTTCTGGAAATAATTCCTCTGATGAAGGGCCTTTTGCTGAGGTCAGAGTACTGTGCTTATGTCAGGCCCTGGTTTGCAGGGGAGGCATTTCAGCTGCATTATTTCCATGTTGATGAACTCATTTCACATCTCCAGCAGCACTGCTCACGTAAGACTACAAGGACAAGGACTTCCACGGTGATTCACAGGAGAAGGTCCAGCTCCTGCAGCACCTTTCCCTCAGGGTACCAGAAATACGCTAAAGGAAGCTATGAAACACGAGAATACTCACCTTTATTGTCTGGCAATTAGTGAAACAAAAGTCCTGGGCTGGAGATGGACCTGCCATTTTAACTATATTTCACCTCCAGTAAGGCACTGTGTGAAAAAAGGAGTTTCTTTTCTTATAAACCTTCTGCGTACCCCTTTCACCAGATGGTCCCGAGTCCTCGTGCCTTGAAAAATAGTTAATTATCATCACTTCGTGGTGAATTACCGCTTCGTAGTTCCCTTCCCGGTGCTATTCGCACCTACACAGACTGCTGGACCCCTACACAGGGTCCCTTTGGCCGCCTCCTTCCCTGGCCGGCACCGGCTCCTCAGCGCCCCAGGTCAGCCCTGCCGCCCTTCCCAGCCAGGCCGCTTCCCCTGCGGGCACCGCTTGGCGCTTATTGACCATTAATTTCACCCCCACGTTGCCCCTCGCCCTAACGAGGCTCCCCCCCCGCAGGCTCCCTTTCTGGAGGGATTTCACATAAAAGCCGCCGCCGAGGCTGCGCCCGAGGAACGGTCCCGCCTCGGTGCCCGCGGCTCGCTCTGTGGCAGCGCCCCCTGGCGCCGCGCCCACTCCCACCTGCGCCGCCCTCCTTCCCTCAGCCCCGCCGCTGCCGTGAGGGGACGGCCCGACCCGGCGCGGAGCGGCCTGGTCTCGCCATGAAGCTGCACTTCAGCATCACCGCCGCCGAGGAGTTGCGGGAGAGGCGCGGGGGGCGCTACGTGGTGGGCCGCGGGGGGGAGCGGGCGGCGGGGGCCGGCCGGGCCGGGCGCGGGTCTGATGGCTGTGTGCTTGCAGCTGTACTCGGTGTGCCTGGAGGGCTTCCTGCTCGGCAAGGCGCGGTACAGCCAGCTCCGCCGCTGGGACGCGCAGGTGAGGGCCGGCCGGGGGTGGCGGGGTGGGGGGGCGCTCCGAAAAGCCTCGGTGGGGGCAGCCTGCCGGGGTGCGGGCGGCCGTCGGGCCACGCAGCCGGGCCGGGCCCCTGTGAGGGCTGCAGAACAGGAGGGGTTCTCCCGGCCCTCACAGGCCCGGTATGGGATGCGGACAGCGAGTGGTTTCTGCCCAAATCCACGTTATTAAAGCCTTCCTTCATGCTAACACCACAGGAAGGATGCACCTGGTCCCAGGCTGTGCCCTGCCCTCCCGCCTGGCCCTTGCACCCTGCCTGGTCCCCTCGATGCTGTGCTGTTGGAGGGGCAGGGCTGCTCCTTGTGGGGCACCCATGTTCGCAGGGTGAAATCCAGCAGCAACTGAGAGGCAAATCCAAAAAAAATGCCAAGGGATGTGGCAGAAGGGTATGGTAAGCTAGCTTAATAGGAAACATCGACCAAGCAGCAGCTGTGGGCTCCAAGTGCCTCTTTTCCTTGGCCTCTAGGAGGGAGGTACAACTGCTTTATTGGGGTCTTTAATCCTAGGAACAGCTCTAGAAAGTATATAGAGGTCAGTCCAGGCAAATTGCACAGTCAGCTGCAGGGTTTTTTGGATAAGCCAGGGGTTAATGGAGTGTTGGATCCTTTGGCCCAAATTGCCTAAGCACATACATCAGGAGTGACCCTTTCCACACAGGCAATTACTAGGCAATTACAAAACAGCTGAAACAGGCCTGGAGCATTCTAAGGAATAGTGGTCGTCAGGGAATAATACATGGCCCCAGTTAACTGAAGTGGATTATTTCAGGGTGAATCTGCCTGTTTATCTCTGCTTTTGTTTCTTGTCTGAGTTGCCTCTGTCCCTTTCCCCTCTATCCTTCCTCTGGTTTTCTTAGGAAGATAAAAGGGAGCATGTGACTTCGAGCTCTTCTGTGGAAGCAGAGTGGCCGCCAGCCTTCTCTTTGCTAGTTCAATCTCTCTGGCCTTTGTCAGTCCTTGGCTCCAAGTGAAATCTCTCTCAGCTCTTCCGTCTGGGTGCACACTGTCATTCCTGCTGGGCAGCCTTATTTTACCTTGACAACCCTATTTTAGGGCCTTTTTTGATGAATGCTTCTCGAGGTAGTGGGTTAGGTAGATGCTCCTTCTTCTGGCAGCCTCCTTGCTGTGCTCTCATTTACAGTGAGGGGACCACTCTGGAGCAGTTTTTCAGCCAGGAAACCCCTGATGGGGATCGGTTCATCTCTCCCAACTCTGTGTGACTGCATGAGCTGTTGGAGTAGCACAGCTGAAAGGCAGTTGAGTCAGCAGTAGGGCTGCCATGGGAAGCAATGTTTGCTGAGGTGTGCTCTTGTGCCCCAGCTCTGCAATTTCTTACCCTGTGGGAGCTCTCTCAGTAATATTTTGCTTTCATTAATGGAGCATTTTGGATAACATATCTGAACTAATAAACCAGCTTATATATTTGCTTGCTTTTTCTTTAAGGCTTACTGTTTCTTGCTCAAGAGGTTTTAACTTCATTAATGCTCTCAGCAAAATCCTTCCCTTCTCTACATCCTCTGTAACTGACGGTTTGCCTCTTGCTGGGCTTTACAACTCGTTAGCTGATTTTTATTTTTAATTCCTTCATTCCTGCTGTTGGTAGCTGCCGTACTTGGTCTTGATGTTTACAACTACACTGCTGTCCCTTAATTGTCTTCCCTATACTTATGTGAGGTTGCTCACCTATAATTATTATACTCTGTTCTGCTTATTTTGTTTGAAATACTGTTAAGGTAGAAAAATGCACACATACAAGAAGTCTTGAACTCCAGGATACAGTAATTTCACCTTCCTGACCAGATCACACGTGGTGTTCACAAAGCCTCACAGATGCAACAATCCTGTGATGGACGCAGGATGTGAATTAGAAATAAACTTCCCCCATGGACAGATTTCTGCATGATTATACTTGGCGGTATTTGTTGAACACTACTCTGGAGGATCTGTCTCTGACCTCTGTTGGATGTGATGCTGGACTAGTTGTGCCTCTGATCTCCTTTGGGGTGGCGATTTTTAAAGTGCTGCTATTCCACCTCTACAAGCTCCTCTCCTAACTTGTGATACAAAATCAGGACACATAATTTTTGTTTGTGATGCTGTGCCTTACCTGCCCCTTTTCTCTTGCTTGATGCTCCCTATCACTTTATATTCTGAGAGTGCTTCTGTTGCTTGACACTCCCAAACTCTGTTCCCTGCTGTCTCCCAGAGCAGTTGTTCTCTACAAAAGGGCTGTCTGAAGGGAGCAACTGTTCAGGCACTGTAGTGTGATGGAGTATGAGGTTTTGGATATTCTGTTGAATGGGAAGGTGCAGGTATACTAACTCTGAGCACCATTTCCTTACCTTTAGGTGCCTTACCTCCAAATGGGATTTGCACCCTTAAGCTGAGCACCCGAGGCAAATGGTATAGAGGGAGGTGTGAACAACCAAGAATGATATCCTGAAAGATATCTTGCTTAGAAGGAGTTGCTTAGGCAGGGCTGGCAGAAATGCTGAGGAGAACAGTGCAACTTTAGCCCATCTCCTTTTGTGGTGATAGGCACTTGGCTGTGGATTGCCAGAAGGTGTCTGTCTTGGTCTGAGGATTTATTCCCTTGACCTTCCTCTGGGAGATGGGGCTTTGTGTTGGCTGTAAGAGGATCCAGAGGTGGCTCTGCCTTCTCCCCTTTTGCCCCTTCTTTTAGGAGCTAGAGCATTCAGTTGTGGGAAATACAGTTTTTGTTCCCTCCTCTGTCTTGAGTATTTAGGTATTAAGTATTAGCAGTAGGAAGGACAGCTGAAGGACCAGTCTCCCTTTGCTTGGTATGAACGCCATACACATTGGGCAGCATTCCTTATTGTTTGCACTTGCTGAACTAAGACTTATGTAGCCATTCTCTGCAAATGACTGTGAACAGCTTCAGCAGGAGTGTTGATGGCAGATGATGTGCATTTTGAGGATCTAAGCTTTGGCCCTAGATTTATACAAGGACAGCTAGGCAGTGCTCTGTAATGTAGCCATGTTCTCCTCTGGCTTTAGTTCTGTGGGCACTGGACACTGACCAGAGCACCCCTAATAGATCTGTGGGTCTTTATTTGGCTTATGGAGAGGTAAGGCTCTCTTGCAAGAACATACAAGTGACAGAAACTTCTAGAGTGGGGCTAGAGATTACCTGGATAGTGGTTTGTGCACTAAATATGTTACTGGATTTCTTCAAAATTGAACAGTTGCTGAAGACACAGGCTCTCCTTGGTTTCCACCTTTGTGATGCGATGTTTGCATTTGGCTTTTCAGTTCGACAGCTGCTTAGTGTGTCCCTCTCTAAACAAATATCATAATAATGGACCTATGTTCTGTTGTAGGACTGAAAAGAACAGGTTATTTCTTGCAATTGTTGGAGTATTCACTGGTTTACTTCAAGGCAGGGACCAAATAGGTATTGTCCTCTGTAGGATTAAGAGTGAAATGCAACACTAATGGATTCTGGTCATGATGCCAGCCTCTACTGAGTCAGTTAGCAGCATCTGTGACTGGTATGAATGACTGTTGGGAAAATAGTTCTAAAAAATCTGTTAATCACGATAAAACAATTGATAAAAAGGAATTAAATATAGAAAATATTTTTGTAAACTTCATTTAGCCAGTCATGTACCAGAACAGTCTCATACCTTTGATTGCTTGGACAGTTTCTGCATACATATATTTTAATTTTCACATGAAACGTATTTAAGCATTTTTAATGGTGTCTCCTCCTTTTTTTTTTTTAAATATTTAATCAGGTAACTGAGAAGGAAATGCCCAGAGGCCTGTTCATTCTGTATATAATCCATACATAATAGCTTTATAGTTATAACGCTGCTCTATTTTTTCAGGTTAGCACTTTTGTTTCTGGTGTTCTGTCTGACTTTGGCATCTGCACACCTATGATGGAGCATGGCCCTGGGTGAAATAGCTTGTCTAGACAGCATAGGCAGGACCTGACACCAAAAAGCAAACCTATGGGATTAGACTAAGTAGGAGATGATTAATTCTGGTCAACTACACTTTAAAACTGATGATGTCTCCTGCTGAGGAGGGGAGTATTTATTGCAGAAAGATGAAAAAGAAACAGCACCAACTATGACATGTGTCTTTACTCCCCTTTTTGGAGAGATTAGCTCTTGGAGCTTAAAACTGTCATATTTAGGGAAGCTGCTCTATCTCTTTTAGGCGCAAATCTTCGAGGAAGAATAAGTACCTCTTCCACCAGGTTGGAACATCCTGTCTGGGCTTCTAGCACAGTCACATTTAAGCTTGTTTTTGTGATCAAGTCTCCTGTGGGCTTTCCTGCCACTTGCTCTTGAAGCTGCCTCTGGGGTGGGGAGCTGGAAGTGGAGCTGTGCCCAGCCTTGGTGCTGGGTTGTGGGCTGTGAGGCAGGACGGGCCCAGGCAGCTGCTGTGTGTTGTCAATGGGAGCTGCACATAGTGTCTGCAGAGAAGCTGCTTGGTCAGGTGTGCAGAGAGGCCAAAGGATGGGAGTCCTCCCCTTGGACAGCTTGTGGAGCAGGATGGCTGGGAAGTACCTGTCTGGTCAAGTAGGTCCAGTCGAGAGAAAAAGGCAGTGCACAGGGCAGCCTGGCTTGGGGCTGAGGCATGTGTCTTCTGTGGAGTGGCTTTAGGTTGTGGAAACAAACCCAGAGCCTCAAAAAAAAAAAAAAAAAAGGTCATAAGCAGATTTTGGGTAGGGGACCCATCTCTTATGGTGGTGTTGGCCTGGCAGGGCAGCAGGCAGTTGGCACCTGGCACCACCAGGTACAGTGTTGTTGCTGACTTGCATTTAAAATGTAGCCTAGGCTGTTGGGTTTGTGAAGACAAATATTGGCTAGTTTTGTTCTGCTAGAATGAAATTTCATGCTGGTGGCTGATAGTCTGGTGGACTTTCAGCACTACACAAATACACACTTAAAGTTTATGGGCATTTTTCTTGAATTCTATGTGAAAAAGTCTAATTGGTTGGGAGAAGTTTCTCTTCTCTGTAGCCCAAATCCTGAGGATACACAATTGCATTTCAAGAAACTTACCAAGCAGCCGGCACTGAGATGAATTAATTTTTTTTTTTTTTAAGTAGGCCAGAGCTTCGGCTTGTGCAAACTGATGATAACAGACGGCACCACTTTGTAGGTGAGGCATGGCCTGAACACAGAGGGAAGAAAGAGGACCTCCTTGTTGTCAGTGTGGCTCTGGCTTTCCAACTTCTGGCAATTTTTTCTGCTGTATCTCTTCAGTTTGCCTGCCTGTAGAGCAGAGATAATATTTTTCAGTCCCTGGGGGAAAATAACATATGTGAAGGACTTTGAAGATAAAAAGCACTCTGTACTAGCTATTACTGTTAGCTTTACATAAAACCAAAGCATGTAGTGTTATCCAACTCTTTTATGCTGTGCATCTCGGAGCGATTCACGCATATCTAATAATCAAGAACTCGGAAACAGCACTGTGTTGCCAGTGTAGGGAAAGTGGAGCTGTGAGAATATGCCTCACTCCTGTCTTTAGGCAACAAGCAGGAAAAGGTATTGCTGATTCTTGCAGTAATAAACATTTTTTTTTTTTCCCAAGCTTCAGCTGCTGGAGTCATGTGAAAGATTTGGGCAGCTGGGGCTAGAGGAAAAATGTAATCTTTCACAGGATTTAGGGACACTAATTGCTGAGTTGAATACTGGTGCTTAAAATTTAATTAGTAGTAATGTCTCAGCATACTATAGGAGTCTCTTTTTACTGATCAGATGCCATATTGTTTTGATTTAGGTGAAGGAACGTTTCCAGGCAAACTTGCTGTATTTTGCTGTGTTTAGTAATGTGCACATTGGGAAGGTAAACATAGCTTATCCTTCTCTTGAGATAATTTGCCTATAGCAGAGAATTTTTACACTTCCAAGTGACCAGCCAGTGCCCAAACCTATATTGGAACTATCTTATATTATCATAAGATAATGTAATTGTGGTTATCTAGTCCTTTCAGGTCTGTTTATAAATGAGGTAGGGTTTGTACAGAGACATTATGCTCTTATTAGCCAGCTGGTGCAGCTGGAGGAAGAACCAAACTTTCTGATAGTTTGTGTTCCTGAAAGATTTTCTGGGTTTTGTTGTGGTTTTTTTTGTTTTTTTTTGTTGTTGTTTTGGGTTGTTTTTTGTTGTTGTTTTTTGTTGTTGTTTTTTTTTCTTTGACAATATTAGATGATCTGATAAAAGTTACTACCTCTCATGGAAAAAATAATAAAAGCCTCTGAGGTAGCACAAGTTGAGGGCAGAAGTCACCAGCTCTTAAAAAGTAGTTCTGTGGGTGTAGATCAAAGAAATACTGTTTGGATGTATTGGTTACAGATATCTTCTCTTCCCATATCTTGTTTGTCCATGAGGTGTTTAAGACCTAGTTGATAAGGTTAATACAATGCTACTTTTCTGGCTCGGAGCAGGAGCTCAGAAGTGGTAAGACTGTAAAAATGAGAAACTCATCAAGAGAGGTTACTCACTTGGGCTGCCTTCTGGTGGCTGCCCGGGCAAAGGCTTTGCCCTCGCTGTGGGCCCTGAAGGCCATCAGGGAGGTGCTGGGTGGGTACCCCATGCCCTTTGTAGGTCATCACGTCTTGCTGTCAAAACAAGAGAGCATGGAAAGCTCCTTGGAAACTATGAATACTTCTTCACTGATGCGGAGCTTTCCTTTGGCTGTTTTGCAGCTGAGGCAGCTTTTTGGGAGTGCTGTGCCTGCTTTCCCTCCAAAGTTTTACTTGTCAATGACCAAGTCGATGGCAGATGAGAGACAGTCTCAGCTGGAGCAGTACCTTCAGAATGGTAAGCTTGGCTATAATAACCTGATCAGCTTTCATATGTAGGGCTTAAACCTTTGAGGATGTGTCTACAACTGTGATTGCAGGGTGCTTTACCTTCTATACTGAGCTGAGTAAGGGTGTATCTAAAAGGCTGGGGCTAAGTGTTGCAACCCTGTCCTGTCTGTTGGTTCACTGGCTCTAGAACAGCAGCGTATCATATTTCTCTTATTTCTGAAGCTGCCTTTCTGCAGCCTTCCCAAAATGTAAGGGTGCAGTTTCACACTAAACATGAGCCAACTTGGCCTTCTGGTGGCAGCCTGTAGTCTGGCCATTCTCTGTTCTTCCGGATCAGTGAGCTGAGCCACCCATCCCTGCTGCTTCACAACTGCCAGAGCTGACATGGGGGTGGGTGTGAGAACTCATGGCTGGTGGGTAAAAGAGGGAGGCAAAAAAGACAAGGACTTGGACTGGTAGAAGTGTAATATGGAACTGGCCTCTGCATAAACCTCTTCCCTTCAAGGGTTTCCACGCAGACTTGTGAGAATTATAACAAGAGTTTGTAGAAAAACTAAATCTCAGGTGCAATGTGTTGTGTTATAAACCAGGTCTGCAGGATCCCTAGAATGCATCTTGTGAGTTTCATGTAGGCCAAGAAATAAAAAAATATAACCATTTCAACTACCCAAAAAGAAGGGTGTGTGAGGGAATGAGGTTAAAGAGGTTTTGGTAGATTCTGGCCTCACTTTGTGCCAAGACTTACAAAACAGAAGCTCAAGATTAGTCTTTAAAATCTTACTTAGTGATTATTTTTTCTTTTTTACTTGAGTATTCAACGGTTCCTTTTAGAGTTACTGGCCATGAGTGACCATGGAGTTACATGGCCAAGAACCTTACTGTAGTCTTGCTTTGGGAGAACAGCAATGCTACATGTATTTTGCACTGTTCATAGCTTCAGTGATTTAACAACAGGCTGGTAAAGGTAGCTGTGCAGAAACCAAAGGATGAGTAAACTAGCACTGACTGTTTAACCAACAGTCATGTTGTATACATCTTGTTTTTAGACACTAGCCATGTTTTTCATCTTCTGGCTAAGTTTGTTTTCCTCCCTCCCCATTTTCCTCCTGTTTTTCAGTTACTTTGGATTCAAATATTACCAATAGTGATGTCTTCATAGGTTTTTTCCGAAAGCTACAGCAGGTAAGTTTTGAATTTTTCAGCCAAATAGTTTGTTATATGAAAGAGTTGAAATATTATCCTACCTCTTGAGTTCAAGGCTTCCTTTACTATCTTCCTTTCCTTCTGTTCTTAGCATATTGGTCTGTCTTGTAAAGCAGAGAGTTCTGATGACAGAGTGCTCTCTGTGAAGCATGGGTGGCAATAATAATAGTATTGCTATTGTTTTGTCCATGTATGAACTTGTTTCTCAAATGGAAAGAACTATTTGCTTTGTTTTTATATCCTGTGGCATATCTGATGAATCTTTTGCCTCTAAACAGTTCCCAGAAGAGTCTTTGTGAGAGTTCAATAGAAGGATTACACACATTCTTGGGTTTTGCAACTGTAAATGCTTTTTGGTAGTGTCAGTGCTTTGGACTGATGAGTGTATTGATGACTGCTGTGAAAATGTCATTTTCTCTTACCTTGCAGCTGTACTGATGGGCAGAATCTGGCATGTATTTGGGTTGTTGCAACCTAGATGACTTTTGAAATCCATTTTAATGCAGTCCATGACATGTATGATCTTTCTTTGGCAGGCTTGGAGCCTGGATATCTCTTTCTTGTGTCTGACTACTGCAAGGTGCTATATGTGCCTTTTCTTCCCTTACCTCCTCTCCAGCTGCTCTGGTTCTTATGAGGATAGTAGTGTTTTGGAGCAGGTGGGTGCAGTATGACTCCAACAGCATTTTCAGGGAGGAGATGCTGCTTCAGTTTTCTGGGAAGCGCTTGGCATGCTGCTGGTGCTGCTGTAACCTCACTTGCAGTGAGTTTTTCTGGAGAGAGGGTATGTTTGGAAGGACCAAGTAAGAGTTTTGTGACTTGAGACCTCTTCACTTGCTTTGTGTGATTAAGCTATGTAAGGGGAGTTCAGAAAGGCTGTAGAAAATGGTATGAAGAAGTATTCCTAACGAATTCTAGAAAGGTTTTTCCTATATACTTAATAAATAAAAAGATACAGTTTATTTACAGTCTCTTAAATTCAGACCTACTGAAGTGCTCAAGACAGTGAATGAAAAGCCCCTTTCTGATTAGGGATTTATTTTGTGAGAAGCAGTCTCTCTTTAGTTCTGATCCAATGCCTGTTATAGCCCTACAGATAACTCCCCGCAATTACTGCTGAGTCTTAATTAGTCTCGATGAGACTGATAACAGGTCTGCTAAAGAAAGTTAAATCCATCAGGAATGCCTGCAATTTGCCCTCAAACACTGCCAACTGACTTTTTCTGACAAAGTTCTGGCAGGAAATAACTCCTCAAAATGTAAAAAAGTACGTTTGCAGTGTTTAAGGATGTCTTTTGGCATGCCAGTATTGTGGATTTCTCTTAACATACCATCAGAACTGATGTTATATGTTTAGGTTTTTCTTTACTGCAGGCCCTTTTGGTGAAGAGGGGTGGCTTGATAAGTACATGTGTAATACTTACTTGATTTATGGGTTATGTACATATGTGTGTGTGCTTATTAAGGCATGTGATGACTGTGCTGTCAAAAGAAGTCAGTTATTTTGTAGAGTTCAAGGGAGGCACTGAATTATACCTTAAATGTTAGTGCAAGGTCAGTACATTCTCAAGACATAAAATTAACCCAAATTTCTGTTCCACAATACAATGGATTTTCATACATGATGTTTAGGCTTCCTGCTTGGCAAAGACAGTAGTTCTCCAGCTTTTTTTGTTTACAATTTAAACTTAAACTGGTTGTGCTTACATAAATTACTACTTCATAATACAAATAGCAGTAGTGCTTTATGTGTTCTTTCATTATGGTAAAGAACAAACTCCTAAGAGAGATCAAATAACTCTGTGAAAGACAGGAGTGCATCCACTGTCATTAGCTGTGCACAGTGCCTTTAACTGGCGTAAGTGACAGCTGAGTAAGTATTCATTTTGGCTATTAAAGAATCTCACTCAACAAACTGGCTTTGTTGTGCATGTTCCCGTATTTATTAGTATACTGTGACTTGTGAGATGTTTTATGGCAGAGTGACAAAATTTCTGTAACAGCATTGGAAGACATGGAGTGAAGTTCATATTTAAAGCACCTCTGTACTGTTCTTTCCTTCTCCATTGTTGAAGATGTGTAGGCAGCAGTTAGCATCCTACACATTGCTTAGGAGTGAAAACATAGTTAGGGTTTCAGTGTTGCTGCTACTTAGTGTTAAAACTGGGCATTAACCCAAACTTGCTCTTGTTTATGTTGCATTGCAAGAGGGATGATTAATGAAAGATTCAAGCATAAAACATCATTAAAATGATGAAATAGCATGCTCCTTTTCTGTCAGTGACATGGACTGTCTTTGACTAGTCAGTCTTGGCTACCCGAAACAAGTTAGTGCACACCTTTACAAGCAACCTGCCAACTAATGTGGGAGAAGTGGCAGAGGGACCGCACTGCAGCTGGCAATGAACAAGAAGCAGCTGGGCACTTTTCTGTCACCGCAGCTATTTATTGAGCACAGATCTGTCTGCAGGTAAAACCGGTGCAGCTTTTATAATAGAAACCTTCAGTTTTATTAGAATGAGAAGATAGGAAACCAGAGGTGAATGAGATTGCTAGGCTATGGGGTTTTCTCCTAAAAATTTTACTGCTGACTCTTTTCACCTTTGCTTCTATCTTTCATTATGAGAGAGAATAGAACTGTCCTCTCAGGTAGTCTGCTAGTGCTTGCTTCATTTTCCTGGCTTGTCTTAAAAACAGCAGTATTTAAGCTTCTAGCTGAAGATATTTGTATATGTCACTGACTAAAATAGAAGATGCAAAGGAAAAATCAAACTGAATTTAAGGCCTTTTTGATCCTTGTCCTGTGTTTTGCTTCTGAATGAGGTTGTGAAGGGTGTGCTGAGACCAGCACTCCCTGGAGTGGGAGTGCTGTGCAAGGACCATGGCTTTACTGCAGCTGCCTGACAGTGTTGAACATGACTCATCCGTATCTGCACTCAGCATCACACCAACCAGCTATATCCACCTCATCATATCTAGCAGGGCAAACTTTTGAAGTAGGAGCAAGCCCATGCAGGTTAACCCTGCTTTCCGGGCCCCTGTTTTTGCTCAGCACCACCTTTACCTGTTGCATAGGTTGTTACGGTTTGCTCCTTACAGCAGGCATGCTCTGGCTGTTTCCCCAGCAACCTAATCTCATGGGAGAAGTTGTCAGGGGACAGCAGGGCTCCTGACACATGGGGAAAGCAGCTTGGCATAATGGGTGCTTTGCTCAAAACAAACAGTGCTGAAATATTTACCAACACTATCGTGTTGCAGAGCTGAAGAACCTAACCCATAACCTCCCTGCCCCTCCACTCTTCCAAACTCTGCAAACTTGGCCAGTGACCAAGCTGGAGAGACAGATTCAGTACCCCACTACCTCCAGCCTCTAAAGACAAATGGCATAGTTCTTGCAAGAAGTCATTAACAAGATGAGACCCTTGTGGCTGTGTTGTGTCGTCTTTTTCACCAGGAGAAAGACGGCGTGAGCAGGTACATACATCCTTATTGGTCTCATTTTAATGCAACTCATCTATATCCTTGAATGTAATCTGAGATCATGGGCTGTCTCTGTATTGGGCACCCATGGAGTAATGTGGTATATTCAGGATGCAGCTGTGACAACAGCCAGTCATTGTGCATTTATGAATAAAATTGAGACATATTTCCTTGCAGCAGCAGACGTTTGGAGTTAGTGATTTAGGAGGCTGGTGTTTTCCAGTCTGTGTTGCTGGTAAACAGCAGCCGTTAGCATGAGCAAAAGGATTCAGGTGTTGACAAAAGGACAGATGAAAAGTTTGAGTACTTGAGTAAACAAAGCCAACCGGTGCCTGATAATGGGCAAAAAGCAGTGTTCTTATGTGGTCCTTCATCAAAGGACTTCGATGTAAGGCCGTTTTCCTTCTGAGGAGCAAGCATGAGGCCAAGGATTGAATACCATAAGAAAGCTGTGGTGTGTATGCTATTGAGAGTGTAGATAAAATTAACTCAGAAATCTTCAGGTGTTACCAGGAATCAAAGCTGGTCTGATCATGGGCTGCATTTTCTTGGATAGAGCCCCTGTCTCTGACCATGCAGCCTCTGCTTCTCTGCACTCACAATGCACTTACCATTTGTGCATGCAGTGGAGGAATGCAAGTTTGTAACATTCCTCTGTACTCACTTGCAGTAACTCACAAATGTGTTTGGATATGCATGTACACAAACAGAAGTCAGGCTGAGTATCTGCAATTTCAGCACTGCTCTAAAGATGTCATTTATTTCATATCAAACCAGGTTGGGTTTCTTATTTATGAACTTCTATTTCAAAAGTGCAGCTGGCCAGAAATCTGAATTTCATGTGGGAAGTTCCCATACTTTCAGACTTTTATTGTGTGCTGGCCAGGGGGGGAAGGTTTCTGGCATAGAAAGTTCTGAAGAATTTTGATTCAAGGATGTCTGGTTTATTTTTTGTTTCAATGTTAAGATGCAATTCAGTCCCCTGACCTGCTTTTCTCCTTTTCTGGTCCATGCTTCTTAGCTGAGCAACAAATCCACTGAGAGCTTGCCGAGGGTTCAGATTGGTGTTGACTTCTGTTAAAAGAAAATCGCTTAATTTTAGGTTAAGTTTTCTAATGGAAAACTGTGGGGGAACTATATAATAGACATCTTTGTTTGGGTGTTTTTTGTTGGTTTTGTGGGTTTGTTTGTTTGGTTTTTTTTCCCAAAACTGTTCTTTTCATCGAAACAAAGAAAATCCCTCACCAACTCTGCGTTATTCTGTATTCTTATATTAATGACTGAGCTGTGCTTCAAGCTACTGGGACAGGCAAGTGGGGAGTAGGCAGCTGTTCTAGATGTTTCAGGAGATTTTACCACAGATAATAGTCACAGTGTTAGGGTAAGAGTCAAATAAGCAGTATTAAGGGATACAAGAAAGTGTCCAATTCTAGTTACATGGCATCTTCCCTGAATTTCAGGAGCAAAAGTGTAGGAAACGTGACAGGTACCACTGAACACGTACTGTTGCCAAAATACAGGGTTTTTTGATGTTGGTGCCTGTTTTGAGTAGATGAGACAATGACTCTACTGCTTTTTCCAAAATTAAAATAGCAGCTTGGGAGAAGATCTGAACTTCTCTGACTCACTGCTGCAAATTTCTTTCAAAAGTATTTTTCTGTCCATTTTGGAAGTGGTTGGGATTGCCATGTGCACTTACTGAATGGATTATCGTTAACACTGATAAATGCTCTTCCCTTTGTATTTATATTAAACTTATGCTGGATTCTTTTGTGTTGTTTTAGGGACATGTCTGTATTTGTATTTCTTGACTTAACACTGTCTTCTGCCCTACAGACTGCACTGTTTCCTCCTTTTGTTTTTATGTAAGTAAATTTTTTTGGTCTCAACAATACTTCGCTGATAAGAGGCTAAACGCAAATATTTATAATACTGAACAATGTGTGGAGCTTCTGGTGTGGACGGTTCTGCCTTCTGGGGTAAAAACATGTGATAAAGGGGTAAAGAAAATCCCCAAACCCAACAGTTTAAGATAATTCTTATTTTTGGTTTGCTGTGTCATAGCCGTATTAAGAGAACGGTAATCAAAAGTTGGAGATAAGAAAGTAGGGAATTTGTCCCCAAGACCATGAAATGAAGCTGTGCCTGTAGTTCATTTTAAAGCAGTTTTTAAAAGAGGACTGTGGAAACCACTGCTTTAAGTATTAAACAGTGATACTTAATGTGACCATTCTAGGTGGGACTGAGATTTTATTTTCTCTAATATAGCCTTTCTTGTAGATCCTCAAATTAATCTGCCTGCTAATATGTTGCATGGTGTTCTTGGAGAACTCAAACTCCTTGGAAGTAGCTTGAAAGTTTGGATCATGCTTTTCTTCTTCCCCTCATGATTGCTGAGTAGGTGAGGTGGCAAGTAGGGTAGGGTGCTGAGGTGCGACTCCCTTTGAGTGGCAGAAGGGTAAAGTGACCTTTGTGTTTCTGACCCTGGGCTGCCACAGTGAACGAGGTGGCGTGTACCCAGGCAGTGAAAGCTGCAGGAGCTGGCAGAAGGAGATGCATAAAGTCCTCCATGTCCTCTCCCTGTGGGAGCTTCAGCATTAGCAACCCACACCCAGAAGTGCTTACTGTGGTGCGTGAGCCTTTGCACTCACCTTCACCCCCAGCATTGCTGAGTCCTGGGTATTAAACTGGCTATATAGTGGCCTGCTTGCTCTTCGTCGAGAGTCATTAATGAGTTGCATGTTGTTATCTTGTTCTGATGTTTGCATCCCATGTTTGTTCCACAAGTCACATACACTTTCATCACATGCAAAATGTTTCATACCAAAATACGTGTGCCAAAAGCATTTGTGAGGAAGTGTCTACTCCTTCCTATTTGAGGAAAGTAGTAAAGTACTCGGGTAAGCACAGGAGATGATCCTTGATGTAAGAGAGAGAGGGGCTTTTGTATCTTCACGGAAGCAAAGTAATGCTTATTTTAATTAACAAGAATGATTAGACCTGTCTCCTGGATAAGTTTGGGGATAAATATTAAATCTGTGTGGATCCCCAGAAGGAGTTCAGACAGGGCACTGGCTAATGCCTTGAGAAGAGGTTCTTTTGTTCTTTAATATGTGCAAACAGATGTGTAGGCATGCAGCTAGGTGAAACCCTGGGTGTCGCGAAAATCTGTGGGAAGTCTGTTTAAATAAGAAATATTGTTTTGGTTTGGTTTTCCTCAAGACCTTTTTTCCCCACATATCATTCTACAAACTTTCGTCAATGTGTTCTTAATTTTTAGATTATGTGGAAGAAAACACATTTTATTTGTATTTGATCTTACCTTGAAATAACTCTTAATTAAGCCAAATTTACTGGAAAATATGGTCTCTCTGACCCCAAAAATTTACCAGTCTGAGCTGAGTTAGTTAACTGGAGTCATACATCTTAGCATGTTCTCCACGGTACTCAAAGGGGGGTAATGGAACACACAGCATAAATGTCAGCCCTGCCACCCTGCTCTTGCTGATGTCACAGGGGTCAGGAGATGCTCCTATATACAGGCACCATGATGAGACTGCAGCAAGATACCAAGAGTACTTGAAACCTAAGGGCTCCCAGGGAGTTTCCCATGTCTTCTACCAGACTAGCAAAGGTGGATGCAAGAAATTAAAACTTAATATTGCATGCAGTATGTGCAATTACAGCATTTTTCCTCCACTATGAATCTCAAGGGAAGTACCTCTACTTAATTAATAAAAATGCCAGAAGGACCACTGCTGTCCTCTGATACAGCGCAATCAACAGGAAGAGGAGCTGCAGCGATGAGTTTCTGCCACCTCATCCAGATGCATCCCCAAGGGAGTTCTCAAACTAGTCTCCATCCTCTTGAAACAAGTAAGCTTGACTTCTCATGCATAGCAAGGCATGGGGCTTTCTGAGTTTGAGCTCGGGAAGGTCTTTCAGGAAAATGTAAAGTCTTGATATAAAATCAGTGGAGAATACACTATTTCTGTGCGCTACCTCACTGTTAGAAATAGGTGCTTTATTTCTAGTCTGACTGTGTCTATCATCACCTGACAGCCAATGGATCTGGCTTCTGTACTTTAGTTTTCCTGATTGCATATCACCCCTTTATTACGTCTAGACGTAAGAAAGTTTTCTGAGGTAACTTACTGTGTGGCCTGTTTCCTCATGACCTAAATGCTTTCAGGTTTCTTCTTTGCATCTCCTCTCTGTTTGCGGTGGTTTTGAACCTTGGGCACTGGCACTGTGCACAGTATTCCAGTAGCAGTGGCTCTGCTGGTGTATTAAGATACCGTAGCCTCATTATTCTCACTGGAGATTTTTCTGTTTATAGGTACAGGGATGCATTTTTTCCTTTTGGCAAGACTGTGGCTTTGAATATTCACATGCAGCTGTTTATCTGCCTCCTCTTTTTGGAATCCCTACTTTCTAGGACAGTGACTGTGTCGTTCCTACAGACCCTGAGACACAAAGTAACCTGTGCTCAGCTTAACATCAAAGTGACCCTCCCCTAATTCTGCAGTATCTTCCCACTTGCTGTTCTGCATATGATATTTTTGTCATCTGTGAGGTTTAACAGTAATTTTAGTAACTTACTGTTTACTAAACGGTAATCTCAATTGTTTATTTTACTGGAGTAAATAGGGAAATGAAGCATCAGCATCTTCAGAAGGGCTCCAGCAATATGAAAAGCAATAGAAGTGTTATGTTTCCACCTAACAGGATACATTTAAGATCCAAACCCAGAGAGCCTTTTTGGATGTTTACCTCGCTGATGGCAGCAGTATTAGACTTGATATCCAGACATCGGACACCGCAGAAAGAGTATTAGAGGTAATGGTTTTCTAGAATTGTGTTGAAATATTCCATTTGTGAAAAGTGGGCAAAAATTAAGATAACTTCAGTCAGGAAAGGATAAAACTTCCTATTTGAAGACATACAAGAATATCTTGTGTGTTTTTTGAGGGGTTTATTGTACCAGAGGGCGGGGGGTGCTGCTGACTTTGCAGATGAGCTCTTTTTGGTTCTTACATTTGTCCATAATTTATGTCGTCTTAATGTTACATGCCCTCTGCTTCTATGGCATTTGTCTGTCAAGTTCAGGTTTCCTTCATATATGATCGAATCAGAAAATATATACTATTTCTTATGGGGACACATTCCTAATTAACCCCCCTCTTTGGTTTAGCATAGTGTGAGTGTGCTTGAATACTGTAGGCAGAAATGATGGTCTAGTCTTGGCTTATGTCTTAGCTGGTGCACTGCTGTTAAAACTTACGGTGCAACTGATATGTCTTGTTTTTCTGCATGCTTCTTCTTTTACTTGTTTTGTCCCCTGATGTTTGCTGTGAAGCTGTGGGACTTCCTTTGCAGTACTGGCACAGTTCTAGCACTGTGGCTCTGGGATGTCCGTAACAGCTGGTGTAATACATACAGTAAACCATTGCTAGTTACATTTTGAAACCAGTAGCAACCAAATGTTGTTTACACAACTGGCTGGCCTGTGTTTGAAACTTTCAGCTGGGGTTCCCTTCTTATGCCAGGAGAGGAGGAGCAGCAGTGGCTCTGCATATTTTGTGTATTTGCACGTGTGTGTGCATGAGAAAGGCTGAAGCCTCTTCCTCAGTTGTTCCCATTTCCTAACCTTAACAGCAATACCAAAGCATACACCTGCCAGATGGGTACTCTTCTTTGTCATGGGAATCTGAAATTTCCTCTCGTACAGAAAATTGTGTACTGTATTTCTGCTGTGCCTTTGCTATCTGAGTTTGTGGAGGTAGTTCTCAGCTGGCCACGGGTATAAGCAAGCTGAACATGTATTCACCCTTCTCCGTCAAGCTGCTGTGTTAGTCTGGCTGCAGAACGCACAGTGTCTGCACACAGTTACCATGAGTTGGATAACACAGGGTAACCCCTTGCTGGCTTTGTTCTGCCATGGGGTTTGCACCACCTGAGGCAATGCTGGGACCAGTTCTTCCAGGGGAAGGCCAGTGTCAGAGTTGGCCTTAGGCCCTGCAACTGGAGACTTGTGGGGTAGGAGATGCTGAAGGTAAAAAGTGTTAGGGGTGGTAGGGAGATAGGAATTTTGATTTGGGGATAGGGAAGTAGGTGCTAATAGGGTGGAAGAAGTAAGGAGACATTTTTAGATAGGAGACTTGCATAGGGACCTTGAGTAAGGAAAGGATTTGCTAATATACTTTATCAAGCCCAAATTATTAGCATTTTTTAAACTTGTTAGTTAGGTCAAGGTAATTTCCAAGCCAGACAGTGATGCTGTATGTTGCTTTGTATATTGCATTTATACATGTTTAATGTTTATGCGGCACTTTAAAGAAACAATGACATTTGAAATGCTGCAGACACCATTTCTTCTCTTGTGGTCTTAAAGATGAGATAGGACTTAAGGAATTATTTAGCTTTCATCATTGTAAATGTGCTACCACATTCACTGTTCTTTTGCAGTGGAGGTAGATTTTGCAACCATCACTCCCTAACGTCCTGGTGTTCAGGCAGCATATACCAGCTTGTGCTTTGATCCAAGAAATAAAATAAGTCAAAGTCCTACTGAATCAGAGATCTGTGTTTGACATTCCTGAGAAATGCCATCTGGTACTCTCAGTATTATGCTACTAAGGGATAACATGTTGAAGCTCTGGCTAATTTCTTAAAGTAATTTGTGGGGACTGCTTAGCACAGAGGCAGACAGAATGAAGGATGGTGCTGCTAATACTCACTTCTTTGTCTTTTATGTTTGGACTTCTGAAACTTTCTTCCATTATACGTGGTGTCTGAACTGAGCATGAGGCAAGTGATTTTTATGCTCTGCTGCCCTCTCCGGTAACAGCCCTGATATTAACAAGTATAAGGAAAAACTCATGAATATGTTCTTTTAATTTTAACTTGGAACAATTCTTCCCAACCTATATTTAGATTGATGTCTACTTTTTTTCCATGCACAAAAACATGTCTGCTTTTTAAACCAGCTGATACAGCTGGAAAAAACCCTTCTGAACTGTGGAGATGAGTGAATTTACAATGCTGTCACTGTGACACAGAGCTGGAAGTGTTTCAGGATTGGCACACTTTGGAAGGAGACTGAAAACCGGTACTTCCACCTTGTGCTCAGACAAAGAAAGTCCAGCTTCTCTGACCAAAGCATGACTCCTCTA